>CALYDF020001184.1:0-25015 GCA_944474145.2 Dicrocoelium dendriticum
CCGTTTCAGCCCGGGGACGCAGGGCAATGCCAACACCAGCTTGGCCGGTGCTCGAAGCTGCATCGCCACCGGATAGGTGCAATGAGAAAATACTGCTTGCTTCACCTCAAGGGGATCGCAGAATGAGCACAGAGCTCGAGTCTTGCAGGCGGGTCTCCGATAAGCGGCAGATATCGATCAAGAGGGTCTCCAGTGCTCGGGCATTGCTGCCTGTTGACCGATTTGTAGCAATGTGCGAACGTTGAGGCATGCCAATCTGAAGGAGTATCGAGGGCTCCAAATGGAAGCCAATGAATTGGGCTTGACCGCTTAGTTGGACACTGGCCTGTTGACAGTTCTGGAATGACGCTCCGCGTTAACGTGAGTTGAAAATAAAAGAGGAGCTACTATTGAAGGAAGGTGGGTTAGGTCCCGAGAATGGGGGTTGAAAACTGGGGGGATAAAAGTGAAGCCTGAACGGGACGCTAAGGTTGAAAAAGTGTAAGAGGCGGAAGAAGAATACGGGAAGGCTTGAGCGGTAGCATCCACACCCCTATCCACCCTGCTCGATGCAGCAGACAGCGCACCGTCTTTTATCCTCTGCAGTGGCCAGAGCATCAGAAATGTGTTTGAAGTGGGATTCATAGTATTGCGTGTGCAGGATACTGTCAGGTTGCCCAGGCCTAGACAGGTCTACGTGTTGACGCGTAGACCTTCGCACAGAAGGTATTTAACAGCCTCTTCAGTCGCCGTACATAGGACCTCCCAAGATGCTACACCGTGCGAGTAAGACGTACACCACTAACCGCGGTGAGCGACGAGAAGTCGTCACCATCGACCGTCTAAATCCCGCCTTTATGGAATAAACCACCTCGTCTACTTCATCCATTAGTGCTTCGTGCGACGTCACAACTCACCGCACCAGCTTTCAGCATCCTACTGCCATTTAACCAGACCAAGCACGCGGTCTACAATTCATCCCAACGTCTCCCGAATCTAGCCCGCCGCCTCGACGGCCAATCGCCGTGGTCGGGAGGTGCGCAAAGCCATTTCGTTTCTCGGACAATGTAAGGTGTAAATATTGTTAACTTTGTAGATATTGTATATATTTGCCCCACTTTTGGTCGATTAACGATTTGAACAATGATTTATCACGGGATAAAAGCAAGTGCTTGCCACGTCCCGTAGGATGGTCAAGGTGAATATGATGCAATCGAAATATGTCTGGGTCATCTATCAAACATCTGCCGAGATGAATACTTTGATAATCAACAACAGTGTAGAATAAAAATATTATCGCGCGTAAACGTTCAGAAAGACACTGAGGTGCAGTGATCGTTGAGGTAAGGAGTGAGAAAAGTAAAATTTGGTCGCTCACTTAGGTCCATTTAATACATTAAATCCCGTTGAAAAGCACGCTTCATGAAATCCACAATAGAGGGGTTCAGATAACAAAACGTTGGGAGCTAAGATTAGCATCTAGTCGTTTTTGATAATATCCAAGGTAGGAGAGGATACCACTGAGACTGGGAGTGATTTCCAGCGTTGGCAAACTCGAAGGGAAAAGTAATTCCGTGCTCACTCTAGACGGCTATAATGTTCCTTCAATTTTAAGCAGTTACCCCTGAGCTGCGTGTCGTGGCTAAATTTCAGCAAGTGGCGGCATTGGTGGTAAGGGTCACTTAGTCTCTGATACGCTAATATGAGATCGCCGCTCAGCATTCGACAGCCTCCGCTGCAATTTCCCGGCAACTTCAGCCTTCGGTGGTACAACTGACAGCGCAGGCCCTTTACCTTCTTTGTTGCTCTTCGTTGTGGAGCATCTAACGCATCCAAGTCGCGCTTCAACCAAGGTTGCCATGCTTGGATATGGTACTCAACATGCGGGCGTCCATAGGAATTCTTCATCATTGGGAAGCTTGATAGGTCAAACATCCCGAATGCCCTACGCAACATGTGGACGTGCTGGTTGCACCTTATCGCTGCTACCTCAGCCTGGTTTGAACAGTTGTGGTCGCTCTCTAGAATCACACCAAGGTCACGTTCCTGGGGACCGTTCTGAAATCCGTTGGTCCCAAAGCAAATAGGTGTAGTTATCTTTATGGCGTAATTGTACAACGCGACGTGTGTATACGTTAAACGGTAGGGCGTTTTGAACTGACCAGTCCAACACTGTGCTAAGATCGCCCTGGAGCCGTTCGTAGTCGTCCGGTCCTCTGATCTTTCGCCATATCTACATACCAGCAGTGAAAAATAGGAAATCGGCAGTAATTAATATCGCCAAATCGTTACTGAACGCCAAGAATAAACGAGGTCCAAGAATCTAGCATTGTGGTACTCCACACGCCAGACCAAGGGCACGAGAAAATGATGCTCGGACTCTCACCGTTAGCAGTCGTTCTTGCAGAAAACCGCCATTCCAACTTAGGATTAGGTCGCCAATGCCGAAATTCCAAAGCTTCCTAAGGTAAATGAGATGGGATAAGTGATCAAAAGCTTTGGAGAAGTCCACGTAGGTGACATCGACTCTTACTCCATCATCAACAGATGCAGTCCAGCTATTACGTGCAATTTGTAGGTTAGTATTATACGAAGGCTTTTGACGAAAGCCCTGTTGCTCTGGAGCTATTAAGTTGTGGCTTTCCAGATACCGCATCAGCAAATCTGCAATGGTTGATTCCATCACTTTGGGTAGTACGGGAAGTAGTGTAATTGGACGGTGGTTAGCAGGATCAGTGCGGCTACCTCCTTTATGGATAGGATTGATGACCCGTAGCTTCCATACTGTTGAAATACGGTTCTCTTCTAAACATCGCTGGTAGAAAACAGCCAGTGGTTCTGCTGGATCACTAGCTACCGCCTGCAGAGCCTTTGGTCGGATGTTATCAGCTCCGGGAGAACTGTGGATACGCAAGGATAACAACCTTTTCAACACAGCTACCACAGTGAATGTGATGTTTTCTAAACCAGATGGTGGAGTATTAGAAATGAGGAGAAGGTTTGGGCTGGTTACCTGCTTGAAAGTTTGGGAATAATGAAGCCGTAGGTGTGCAGCTGC
The DNA here is from genome assembly GCA_944474145.2 of Dicrocoelium dendriticum. NCBI lineage: Eukaryota > Metazoa > Platyhelminthes > Trematoda > Plagiorchiida > Dicrocoeliidae > Dicrocoelium > Dicrocoelium dendriticum. Next base: position 3,038 of record CALYDF020001184.1, read on the forward strand.
TTCCATTGCTGATCGCGTGCACCCATCAGTCGTGAATAGCGCTGGAGCACCCTACTTCATATTTCGAAGGCCGTTAACGTGCCTGTATAGGAGTTTGCGGTTGGTGCAGAATCGCTTCATTAACTCCTGCTGATAAGTGTTCTTGTCTTCGCGGATCTGTTTCACACAGGTTACGATGTGTCACGTATACAGTCCAGTTTTTGACATTCAAGCATTCCTGGTGATATCGCCATGCCAAATCCCTCTGGGACATACACTTACATGTCCTGCTCCTCAGAAATGACTTATGCTTGTTTTTGGGTTGGAAGGACTTCTGTTCTGATGCGCGCGCAACCAGTACGTTTAACGCCCTTGTAAATGTTTCCCGAATTGAAAACAAACAAAATCACAAATCCTCCGAAAAACAATTTCTCAAAAAATATTCAAAAGCAAAAGAATTATACACGCAGATCGGTTTTTGTTCTTTTTGGCCTTTGCTGAGCGTTTTTCTATTTCCTTGTCTCACAAGGCCCTAATCCCTTCTTTTTCATCGACTGGCCCGCTCGAGGAACGTTTTCAAGAACCCTGAAGCAAACACTGATCTTTTATCCACGAAACGGGCGTCGCTTCTCTGCGGGAAGAATGTCGCTGCTTTGCGTGATGAGTGCCGCTTCGCGAGTCGAGGGTCGCTTCTCCGTACAACAGCGGTCGTTTCTCATTGCGACGACGGTTGTTTTGGCGCGGGGCGGAATGCGGCCGGGGAGAACACCCACAAGCGCACCGTTTGGCAGCAACGGAGGTCAAGGTCCTGTCAGCCTTTTTCTGGGCTAGCCAGTTTTTGAAGTTCGACAAGCCCGCTCCAACGGCTTGCCAAAATGTAACCTGCAGTGCAATCAATAAACAACAAATCACGAACGGCATAGCGGAATCCGACTTCCGGCGAACTCCCATTTACACAAACGCTCACTCATTTGTACTCGACACGATTTTGCCTTACGAACCTTGATTCAACAGTCCATTTGGAAGTCAAACGCGTTCTATGTTCCGCCTTCTAAGGAGGGAGCTCTGTAGTGCCCAACAGAAACTGTTATCTCTCATGTGCAATTTAATTGTTGACCGATTGTACCTTATTCTTTCTTGTTTATTCGTCGTTACAACCAACTCGACACTCGTCCGCCTTGTAAGTTCCCGCGCTCACTTGTTCGCTTTTGTTTCGCTTCATCCTTCCGCGTTTTCTTGTAGCCCATCGAATACAGTCCGCTGTGTCCGACTCTAATTGCCTTCTGATATCCGCGCTTTATTTCGCGCACCGCATCGGACTAGTATCAACTAGTCCTACAAAGCGTAGGCATGGAATTTGGTTGCTAAATTGTCGGGAGCATAGAGGCCAAGGCACAGCGACGCGCAGATACTCAAATTATGCTAGGGTGCTAAGGGGATATTGCAAAAATAGCTGGAGCTGGGAAAAGTTGGTGAGAGAGCTGAACTATCATTACATATGTTGTGCAGATAAGTAAATGACAGCTGGGCATCTGTCCAGGAGCGGCAGTGTGCTCACCTTATGAGATAATGTAGGTCGTTAGAAGGAAGCTAAACAAGGTTGAATGAATAAAGGAAAGCAGACAGAAACAGTGCAAGCGTACATTAAATTGACTGAGTGGGTCACCTTAATTGAAGGAAGCTAAAAATGATTGAATGAAGAATGGACAGAAAAGAGGAAGAATGCATACAAAGGTAGACTGAGCCGGAAAAAGCAGTTGAGAGCAGTGGACTAAGACACAATTAAGGGTTTCAGACGTTGCAACGAGTAATGATTAAATGAGGGTCTAAAAATGGTGGCTAAGGTGTGGCAGTGCGCAGACGTTATAAGATATGAATGCATGCCATAAGCGAGCTAAAGTGTTAGAGGAAAGGATTACCTATGGGCGGAGCCCAAGCGTACATTAGGGTTGTTAAATACGTCAGAGCATCAGACGCTCAAGCGCAGCGGCGCGCAGATACTCAAATCCTTCTTGTGTGCTGAGGTAGACTGAGGCAGGGCTAGCTAGTGAGAGCTGGAATTATACATGGGAAGACATCACAAATGTTGCAGAAAGTAATGAATAGATGAAGGTCTAAAAGGAGAGACTAAGAAGTGGCTGTGCGCGGGATTGATGAGATAAGAATGATTGCCAGAAGAGAGTTAAACGGTTAGATGAAAGAACATGCAATAGACGGTGCGTATGCATACAGTAAGGTTGTTAACTACTGCACAGAAGTCAGCATTTCTGCAAATGGTTAAATGTCTGGTCTGGACAAGGAATATGCCAGGAGCGTTGCTGTGAGATACAGATATGTTAGAGTATGGTCTCAGGTGCCTACTGGCAGTCATGAGATGAGGCTGAAATCCAGGGGGAAGTATTGTAACTGCATTTACGGACAAGCTTTATTTTTCGTTGGAGCTGAGTCGGGTCGGATGGGGAACACGTTTAGATGTGGTCAGGTCCATTTTCTCACAGTTCATCTTCAAGTCTGTTAATGCTTAAAAGAGTAGAAACATGACTGACTGTGAGGTACCTATTAAGTGCTAAACGGATCTGGATTACACTAGCGGATGCCCGCACCGTATTTGGAAGCCTATTCCACACATATGCGTATATGTAGAGATAGAAGTTTGAACGCGTACTACTGTGAGCTTTCGGCAGGATAATGGAGTAGGGTCTGTTACGAAGAGGGTACGAATTGTTGCCCGATGATAGGAAGTACGTTAGTGAGCTCTCAAGAGGATTATTCATTGGTACATATAGGAAGAAGAGGTTAGTTTTCAGTCTGCGCAACCACAAAGGCTCTAGCGCGAGTTCATTGCACCGACCGCGATAGTTAAGAGTAGTGGCCCAGAAGATGTTTGGAAAACGATCGTTGAACCTTTTCAACGGCTACTCTGTCGCAGTTTCTGGAGTTTATAAACAAAATGGGGCGGTATTCTAGCGGAGGTCGGGCGCAGGTTTTACATAGGGCAAGCCCAAGTTCTTGTAGTGCCATGGCTTTTAATATGTAGTTTATGAGGGAGCGTGCTTTCGCTGAGCAATGACTCACTTGCTATTCATGGTTCACAGAACTGGAGTAATGTACACCTAGGTCTCGAACTGAGGCTAGTAACAAGCGGAGTGTCTTAAAACGCTAACGCCTTAGGCGGAACGATGTTTCGGTATGAGAGGACGTTGCAGTTCGTCAGTGCGAATGCCAGCTTCCAAGTGTTGCACCAAACATCCAGAACCCTAAATTTGCTTTGAATCTGGGAAGACCGGCCTGCATGTTTGGTGTCATCGGCAAACAGGTAAAACGTTCCATATTATATTACCTGGAAAACGTCATTGATATATAGCAAGAGTAGCAGTGGGCCTAGTGCGCTGCCCTGCAAGACAATGCTTGTGACTGGTTTGGGGAATGATATAGACTCTTCCGCCTTTACTGATTGCTTGCAGGCTGAGAGATCAGCTTGGAACCATAAGAGCAGGCGGTCTGAGATTCCGTAGGATTCAAACTTTACCAATAATTCCGCGTGTAATACTCTGTCAAAAGCTTTTCTCATGTCAAGTTAGATTATGACCAGTGCTTTATAGCATCAGTCTGTGCAGTCACATTGTTAGGAAACTCAAATTGGTAAGTCTGACAAGATTTGGTCGATAACACCGCGTTGTTGCCTATTGATAAGGTTGTGACTAAGTAGAAAGTTCAGCAGTTCTCCTTAACAATTCTTTCTATCACTCTCGAGGCAATAGGCGTGTGGCTGATGGGCGGTAGTTTTCCAAATTTGTTGACGGCTACCATGTTTATGTCTAAGGATGATTATAGAATGCTTCCACTTGTTGGGATACATGCCGAAGTTGATTGTGAGTTTATATATGTTAAGAAGTAGAACAGGAAGGTCCGGGCCGCCGAGTATCAGCAGTGCGGATGGAAGTCCATCAGGGCCAGGGTGTAGTGACAGCTTGGGATTTAATTACTCGGATTATAAAACGTAGGTCCAAGGTAACTAAGTCTAAAGAGTTGTGCGTATGTTTAGGCACAGCAGTTGGCAAGAGCAGGTTGGTGTCAGTGAAGCAAACGCAGAAGTGGGTATTGAGAATCTCTGCTATTTCCTTCGGATCGCTGCGTACGGACTCATCGGAGAGCCTTAGCGAGGTGATAGATGTTGCTGTACGATTGTTTCTATATTCCATAGCTGCGTGAGGGACTTGATATTATTGTTGCTGTTATAGGCAGCGCGCTCCTTAGCTAGCTTAACCATCACCCGGGAGTGCTACCAGTTGTCTATGGCTTTCTTCATGCGAACAAGGATATGGAAATCGTGTGTCTTATGGTATTGGTGACGTATTTTCCGGAGTTTCATCAGCACCCTGTTGAGATATGATGAACGCTTAAAGGGTTTTGACCTGTGACTGTACATTATCGGAGCGACTACGTTTAAACAGTTGACAATGTTGTTGAGTTTATGGTTGGCGGTGTCCATGGCCTTGGATTTGAACAGGGTATCCTAATTGGCTGCTCGGACGAGCGTAGAAAAGTTATCCCAATTAATGCTTCTGAACATCCGCGATTCACCAGCCAGACCCGTTGAGCGATGGGGTGAGATAGAGTGCGTAACTAATAGATAAACCACCTTGTGGTCGCTTCCTGTTACGCTATCTCTTAAGCTAGTGACAGCGCCAAGGGTGCCATGCGTAAAACTTAAGTAGAGAGTGTTACAGCGCCTCGTCGGAGCATGGACGTTTTGAATCCAATTATTCGTATATATGTTGTCAGCAACGCCTCTGTAGCTGAGAGGTGCATTCTGACCATTCCAAGAGATACATGGGGCATATTTAAGTCACCACCCACTATCTTGCAGCGTGGGGACAAGGTGCAGACATCAGTGAAGAAGTTTAATAGTTCATAAATCTTGGTGTTAGAGATATGTGGGGGTTGTATATGCAACCAGTTAGGTAGTCAAGTGTACGTCCCATTAGTCTGGATCCAGCCAGAATCCTCACGGTCTCCGATTGGTATCAACACAAACTCAGAGGCACCAAAGAAATCCCGTAAGTAAATAAGGCACCTACCTCCGCGATGGTTGATGCATCCGTTGCAGAACGTGGTGTACCCGGGGATATTTGGATAGTTGTCAGGGGTGCTTGAGGATTGCCAGGTTTCCGTGATCCGAACAATTTTTGGAAAGGTGAGAAGAACAAATGGACCGATCTGATGCACTTTGTGGTTGTTGGATCTTGCCTTGATAAAGAGTATAGTGCAGATTCGACTGCTTGCGTCCTTAGAGGGAGTGAAGTTAGGGTTGTGTTTAGTATCCCTGCGTGTCACAACGGTTGAATCAGTAAAGAGTGAAGCAGATGTTACACGTAAAGGTAATAAACATATTGCAGTAGTTACCTCACAGCGACCTGGGAAGGTGCACTGAGGTGTCTGGCAGTATAGGCTATTGTGAGCCCACAGGTTGTCCGCTAGCGCGTTGTTAAACTACTGCAAGATAAAAGTTTGGTTAGGTAAAGGATCTTACGGCTCAGTTCGTGTGCGCAAAACGTTTATACTGCCACTTAAGGAGGTTGTTGTAGTAGGAGCAGTATCATTGTCTTAGGCATGTAGATCATGCAGTAGATTATTGTCAGCTCTTGCGCAGGGTTGCTTTGGTGGCGAAAGGACCTAGCTGGGGGTTAATGAGGTCCCTAGGATGGACCGAGTGTGGACAGATGGACCATCGTAATGGGGGAAGACTGAATCATCAGCGCACTTTGACCGCGAAAGTGGATCGCTATGTGGGAGCGTTGAATGCGGGCTAACGTGGGCAGGTTTCACTTTCGTGGCAGAGGAGGGGACAGCGATGAGTTGGAGAAGATATAGCTGCGTTTAATAAGTGAACGCTTCGCACATGTGTGTTCCTGAGATGGCAAAGTTTGGTACTGCTGAATATTTGCCATCGACATGTCAGGCGGAAACTTGGGGATTGCTGTATCTACACGAAGGGCTGCAAGTAACATAGGAGGTTTGGGAGATAAAGTAGAGGAGGTGCTAGCCCTTGCTGGATTGGGCGCGGTTTATCATACCCTGTAGTGGCCCATGAAATAGGGACGATGGTAAAGGGGGTCGTGTTGCGTGCGGTTGCGTTATGCACATTCACGAACTGTGGCTGTCCAGATTTGGGAAGTGGTTGTTTAGAGAGGGATCTGCCGTTGTGTTACTCCTTGATCGATGGGGAGTACCGTAGTGACTATGTCCAGGAACTGATGGTATCGAGTGACAGTCCGGCATGAAGGCGTCAACGGTTTAATGAAATACGGCAGCGGCTACAGGAAACAGTGATAGCCGAGGTAGGGTATCATAGTAGTCTTATAGAGATCTGCACAAATGCCGCAGCAGGCAATATGCGTCCATCCGTCACACTCAGAGCACGCAACGGCCTTCGAACGCGAGGTCATACCTTTACTGCAGCCTAGGTATTTTGGCGTCATAGCTAACAACCCAGATAGTTCTTCTTACTCGATAAAGCGAAGGCAAAAGCCTCACAAAATACGAGAACCTAGCGAAGGGGCATGCCCCTCCATGTACCTAATGGGGCGATCGGTGTAAGGGTACTTCCAGCGTCAACTCAACAAGCTCGGCAGCCAACCCTTTTGGCGCTGTCTCGTTATCTAGGTGATGCCGAGTTACTTCAGGGACCTTGAAGTGCCACATTATCAAATATCACTTCGCAGAAGGAGTGCGTAGGAGGTCGATTAAACGCCTAGAATCGCTATCAGGGCTCCTACACAGCAGCACAATTTTAATTTGCGTTTATTAAGTAGACTTCAACTGCAAGGGCCACAAAAGTTTACTCAGCTGAGTTAAAGATATGTGTTTTTGTTAAGTTTTCACCACATCCGTGTACAAGGTGACTCCATCTCTGCTGCGATCTGATGGGCGGTCGTGTCCCAGTACCGACACGCAAGTATAATGCGATGATCGTGCGCTATACATCCGGCACGAGCCTAGACGGTCAAGCAAAGGCAAGGAGTTGAACAAACAAAAGTAAGCTAGAGAAAATGTATATTGGACGGGAGGAGAGTTAGCTAATGCTCCAAACTGGGCACCAGAAGTGAGCTAGGTAGAGAGGATGTAGTTGCGGGTCGAGTGCGTGGACGAAGCGTTGCTCCCAAACGAGTCGCACGCCAAAGGCGGATATCGTATTCTTGTTTCAAACAAACGGGAACAACGTTTCAACAGGCAAACCGTTTAATTCCTTAAAACATAGGAAAGCTATAATTTTAATATATTTTATAATAATTTTCACAGTTATACGGGGAATCTACAGGTCAATACACAACCTTGCGGAACCTTGTTCTGCAATGATCCCAGCTGTCCGCAACTTTCGGGAAGTGACGGAGCTGACAAAGGGACTTCCTTCTGCTCTCTACTAACCAGTGAAACAATGAACACCCTTTTTAGTGCCATTTTGTCACTGACAAGGCGTGGTGGACAGGCCAGAAAGCAATATTCTGGGTGGGGTTGCACAAATGCTGAGAAGAGCTTTACAAATACACTATGGTCCCGTAAGAACGACGATTAATCCACAACATCCGGAACCCTTTACAAGCCGTCTTCTTCCAAATGTCTCCAGAGCGTAGTGCGGAACAGTGAGCGCTATAAAGAGCAGTAGCATGAGTCACCTGAGGAAGTTCACTCCCATCGAGCATATAAATTGTGGGGGAACCAGTTGCTCTCATACGCAGCATTGAAAATTTTGCCCGGGTTATAGGCAACAACCACAAGACAGACCAGTCCCAGAGTCTATGCAAAACCCTTTGAAGAGCCACAGAAGCTCCAGAGATAACAACAATATACCAGAGCTTTAGGTCAACGGCAACTAAAGGCAATGGTACCTCAAGCTCCCCGGCAAGTCCATCACGTCGAATGGGAACAGCAGCGGACCTAGCAGAGAGACTTGCGGAAAGTCGCCAAGGACAGCTTGTCAAACACAAGTCCAAGTTCAACTTAGACAGGACCGGTTGGAAAATTCCCATGTTTTCCTTCTTCAATGCGTCGTCGAACCAGGATGGAGTTCGCGGGAGCGCTTTGAAACCGAGAATAGCCAACTCAATGCAAACGAATCACATCACGGTCAACCAATCAATGCACAGGAGGCCTGCAATAGCAGTCCCAGCTGTACCATCCACATGAATAGCAAACGGCTAAAACAAGCAATACAACAAAAGCAAAATGAGGTTAAGTGTAGTACAGGAGAGAATGTGTGGAAATCAAAATAATATGACTAGCTGCGCAAAGCTAAGGAAATGAATGTAGAAGTTGAGAACTAGACGGAATGTCTAAAAATTGCAGCACAGGAGCACACAGTCGATGCTAAATACCCTTCATCATTTGTGCTAATAACACTTCGCTGGATAGTGCCTTCAATGAGTCAATGACTCAGAGTGATGAGAAAGAGAGCTCTAACCTGATAAGGTCGGCACTCGAACAAGTACAATGATTTATATCGGGATAAATGCAAGTGTTTTACACGTCCCGTGGGATAGCTAAAATAAATGTGATGAAATCGAAATATATCTGTGTCATCTACCAAACGTCTGCCTAGATGAATACTTAGACAAATTAAACCAGTGTAAAAGTTAAAAAATTAGCGAGCGTATACTTTCTGAAAGACAATGGGGTGCACTTATCGTGGATGTAAGGAGTGAGAAAAGTAAAATATGGTCGCTCAACTGGGTCAATTTTGTACACAAAAATTGTTGAAAATAATGCTTGGCGTAATCCACGATAGAGGGGTTTAGGTAACAAAATGCTGGTGGGTAAGAACAATTTCTAATCCTTTATTTGAAAACGTCCAAGTTAGGAAAGGTTATAACAGCGTCTGGGAGTGCTCTCCAGCGTCGGCAAACTCGAAGGGAAAAGTAATTCCGTCGTCACACTAGACGGCTGTATTGTTCCTTTAAGTTTAAGCAGTTACCCCTGCGCTGCGTGTTGTGGCTAAGTTTCAGCAAGTGGCGGCATTGGTGGGTGGGATCACTCAGTATCTGATACGCTAATACGTGATTGCTGCGCAGCCTTAGATGGCGTCCGCTGAAAATTCCCGGCAACTTCAGCCTTCGGTGGTACAACTGATAGCGCAGGCCCTTTACATTCTTTGGTGATCTTCGTTGTGAAGCCTCTAACGCATCCAAGTCGCGCTTCAACCAAGGTTGCCATGCTTGGATATCGTATTCAACATGCGGGCGTCCATAGGAATTGTTCAGCATTGGGAAGATTGATAGGTCAAACCTCCCGAATGCCCTTCGCAACATGCCGACGTGCTGGTTGCATCTTATCGCTGCTACCTCAGCCTGGTTTGAACAGTTGAGGTCGCACTGTACAAGCAGAGCAAAGGCACACTCTTGGGAGTTAGTCTGCAATATGACTATCCCAAGCAAATAGGGGTAGTTATGTTTATAGCGTAATGGTATAACGAGATATTTGTCTACGCTGAATGGTTGAGCGTTTTGAGCTGACCAGTTCGACACTGTGCTAAGATCGCACTAAGCTATTTTTGGTCGTCCGGTCCTCTGATCCTTCGCCATATCCACATACCATCAGCGAAAAATAGGAAATTGGAAGTAATTGATCTCGCCAAATCGTTAATAAACATCATGAATAGACGAGGTCCGAGAACGGAGCCTTGTGGAACTCCACACGCCACAACGATTGCGTCTCACGATGATTAGCGGAATCTCAACGCTAGCCGTGGTTTGAGTAGGAAATTACCGAGCCAACTCAGGATTAAGTCGACAGTTCCGTAGTTCTTAAGCTTTTAAAGGAGAATGCGCTGGTCTAGGCGCTCAAACGCTTTCGCAAATTCCAGGTAGGTGACCTCGACTCCTACTCAATCATCAACAGATGCAGTCCAGCTATTACGTGCAATTTGTAAGTCAGTACTATACGAAGGCTTTTGACGAAAGCCCTGTTGCTCTGGAGCTATTAAGATGTGGCTTTCCAGATACCGCACCAGCAAATCTGCGATGGTTGATTCCATCAATTTTGGTTGTACAGGAAGTAGTGTAATAAGACGGTAGTTAACATGATCAGCGTGACTACCTCCTTTATGGATAGGAGTGATGACCCATTGCTTCCATACTGTTGTAACACGGTTCTCTTCTAGACGTCGCTCGTAGAAAACGGCCAGTGGTTCTGCTAGATCACTAGCCACCGCCTGCAGAGCCTTCGGTCGGATGTTATCAGCTCCGGGAGAACTGTGGATACGCAAGGATAACAACCTTTTCAACACAGCTACCACAGTGAATGTGATGTTTTCTAAACCAGATGGTGGATTATTGGAAATGAGGAGAAGGTTTGGGCTTGTTACCTGCTTGAAAGTTTGGGAATAATGAAGCCGTAGGTGTGCAGCTGCTTCCATTGCTGATCGCGTGCACTCATCAGCCGTGACTAGCGCTGGAAACCCCCACTTCGTCTTTCGAAGGCCGTTAACGTGCCTGTACAGGAGTTTGCTGTTGGTGCAGAATCGCTTCAATAACTCCTGCTGATAAGTGACCTTGTCTTCGCGGATCAGTTTAACAGAGGTTAAGATGTGTCACGTATACAGTCCAGTTTTCGACATTCAAGCATTCCTGGTGATATCGCCATGTTATATCCCTCCGGGACATACATTTACATGTTCTGCTGCTCAGAAATGCCTTATGCTTGTTTTTGGTTTGGAAGGACTTCTGTTCTGATGCGTGCGCAACCAGTATGGTAAACGTCCTTGTAAAGGTTTCCCGGGCGACACATGGGGCATTCGTTTAAGTAGGTTCAAGATGTATCCTTATCAAGCTTAGACAACACATTGTAAGGCGTGACGTTACGCACTTTATCCTCCTCCTTTTCAGGGTACTCCGCATAGCATAAATAGTCAAAAAGTAGAGTAACGTGATCACTACGACCCAGTGGTGTGCTAGTAACTGTCCCGTCAACTATGAGTGCTTCGGTAGTTAGCACAACATCCAGTATCAACGGCTTTTTAGCAGTTCGAAATCTTGTGGGAGAGGTTACGTGGTTGTACAGAGGGTGGCTAGCAATTATCTCTTGCAAGCAGGCTTTAAACTGCATGCCGTCGGTTGCCGGCGTTACTATGTCATGCACGGTAAAGACTCCAGCGATAAGAAGGTGGGTGTAGGACTTGTTCTAAGCAAACTGAAATACGTGGTACAGTTTGGAGTCCATTGCCAACGTTGCATTTTTTTGGGCGATAATTCACGGTCGGTCGATTGCTGGATGAACCCGACAGTCTGCGCATTACCACCTCCATCTGCCTCTACCAGCTGACCTTGGCGCGGTTGTACCACCCTAACTTCGTGTTCGTATTCTCTCCTATGCGTTTGTCACCCCGGCGCAAAGAACACTCATCAAGGTGAGCGCTTAGATAGGCGATGCTGTAAACAATAAGAGGACGACTAACATTCCAATCGTTCTACGTCGCCCATGTTGCGCAGCTGATTGCAGTAAAGCCCTTAAGGTCACTATAACCGGTTCTAGCTGCGTTAGATTGTACCGTCAGCAATGTATATGCAAATCCGTCCAAGATGTAAGACAGACAAACAAAGCTGCTGACATAATTTGCTTTTGTTCAACCTGTCAAAACATTCCAATTGTCAACTGTTTTCTTTGCTCATGCAAATGTGCGATAGGATGACTGAGATAATCGCACATATTGTAAATACTAAGATCGATCCCACGGAGGCAAATATGGCCACCATAATACCTCACCCAGCCCAAGTAAGCTCCGAACCTAAGCCGAAGAAGACAGCTAGCTGCTTCGACCGCGCTGTAGCGTCGGTGACTCTAAATCCACTGAGTCACCTAATGCCCATAAGTGGACAAACCTCAAACATGCCTGCTTCCACTTCTTCAACCATAAACGCTTCACTTAGAGATTCGGCGATGACACCGACAGCTAAGAGCCGAAGGCAACCTGGTGCATGCAACAAGCCAGTAACTTATGCAGTGCTTGCTTTGACAAATACACCGGGAGCGACTCACATATGTCCATTTCAGTACTGAGCAGGCTTGGAGCAACGCAGCTTTCACCGTCAACTCCAGTGGTGCCTTCTAAATAACCCAAATTGCCGGCAAAAGCTATAAAGCCAACACTTGCTATACAAAACCACGCTGCGTTAACTTTCGCGTGCACCAATGTTCCCGCGTCTGAATCTGACACAGTAAAAGGCAAGTTGCAAAGCGATCGCAACCAGTGGCGTTCCATCTGCGAAGCGATTGGTATTCTGGTTTGAGCCTGTAATGCTGCAACGCGTAGCGCGTCACGCGACCTCAGTGCACTCCGGTGAACCTCGACTTCTTCGAGTAACACTAGGCTCAGCAGATGAGACAGTGACTGTCCTGCTCTCAGCAGTTCGTCTTCGCAATTCACCGAGCGGTGCGCATATTACCTGAGCTACCTTGGATAGATCGCTCAAAAGAAGCAGTTGCGTAACACGGCAGGATTGGTTGCCGCCTAGTTTGCGGTTCTCGGCCACTTCTTCCGAATGAGGCCATAAACGTTCAAAATACTGGTTTGCTCCAGGTACACAAATGGAATTCAGCAAAGAGTATGTCGAGAACAAAAACTAAAGCAAGAGTATAATCCACGCAGTTTAGATCCAAGAGTTGGAAACACTGAGTAGAGCTCGTTGAACTGGTTCCTACGAGCGCACGCACAATATTGTGTGGGGAGAATTATGGTGGCCATAAAGGGCAAAGCGAAAGCTGAGTTAAGGTTCGGCGCACGGGAGCTTGGGTTACACAAGCAGCACTTGGGTTAGAAGAAGTAGCGTTTGGGTTACACGAAGTAGCCTTTACAGGGGGAACACCAAGAGATGGTATCTGAGCCGTCTGGAACAGTCCAGTTAGATCAGGCCCGACCTTACCGGTCAGTATACGGTGCGTAAGAATCAGGTATCCCCGAAGGCGCCCATAGTGCAGTGAAAACAGCTGCAGCCTCAGCAGCCTATCAGGATACGAAGCGGTCTCAATGCTTGCACCATTTTTGTACCAACCCTTAGAACTCGTTCAAGTGTCATGTTGTCGCGTACCAAACACAGAGGACAGGCCTGCACGCAGTACTCCAAGTATGGCCTAACATTGGTTTAGAACAGTGCAACAAACGTTTCCTTTGTTATGATGTCGAACGACCTGCGGAGCATCCACAGAATTCGGAATCACTTGTGTTTTGCATCTGTCCAGTTCTCGCTAGATTTGAAGTCAGAGGGTAGCGAAATACCCAAGTCGCTTTATTCAGTCACTTGACGCACGACATTTCCGCCAAGTAGGTAAGGCGCTTTGGAGGTACTTGATGCTATGCGCAGGACCGAAAGCTTTGCAAGGTTGATTAGCAGCTACTACAACTCTGACCATACGCAAAGCTTGCTGAGAGCTGTCTGCAAAGCTGTGAGTCCAACAGAATTGCTCACTGCATTCCAAAATTTTTAGCCATTTGCAAACATAATGGATGGTAACTTGAGCTTCTCAGGGTGGTCATGGACATACAGTGTAAACAGTAGAGGTCCGAGAACCGACCCCTGAGGAACGCCTCTCAGGGCGGCTTTTCTGAAAGACAACCCGGAACTCACTCGAACGCTCGTTTACCTTCCTTCCAGCAAAGCCGAAATCCACTTCACTGCTTGTCCTGATACACGGTAGGATTATAGTTAAAACAAACAAGACTGCTTCCCACAAAAATAAACTATTCACGTACATCCATAAAGCTGATCTTTACTGGAGAGCGCGACCAGATATTCCTTAAGACCACAACTTCAGTGAGAGTCGCGACTTGGGGAGAGGGTCAACGGCCTTGACGAAGGCAGTGGACACCACATCTACCGCATGTCCACTGTCGACCGTGTAGTGACTTGGAGGTTGGCATATCATTTTGAACATAGACAAAGCAGGAAGAATGCCTGTTCGGACGATGACTACGTGTGTTTGAGTTATCCAGACGAATCGCATTCTTGCGCTTCTGGCTTTTCCGATTAGAAGAGCGCTCGCCGCGTCTCGGCTGGCGAATATACCATTCCCCTAGCTAGAACCACTTTGCGGTGCCCTCAGCTAGCGGGATTGCACCTTCCCACAATAAACGTCACCTCACCCATATATCCGACTCCGTTGACTTTTCCTTGTGGTGAGACAAACCTGACATATGGCGACAGAAGGAAAATTTGGTAATTAAAGCATTAATTTTTCTTTCCAGCTTCGTTCCGTTTTTCAATACGTCCATCCATTTTTATATTCTTTATATTCTTATCACGAAGCTACTGAGCGAAACGGGGTTGGGTGACCACAAGTCATTGCAGCTATTGCGAAAGATGCAATGTTTAGTTAAACCCAGCATGGAAGAGGATAAATTTCTCAAGGAAATGTGGCTGCATAGATCGCCAAGTGAAATGTGCAATATCCTCTACGCTAATGCTGGCGCATCCTTAACGCTAATGGCTGATATCGCAGACAGAATTTGAGAATCCTACGGCCAGGTTTCGCAAATTCGATCTACGCCGAAAGACCATATTACTTAGGCGAAAGCGCAGATTGCAGAAGTCAGTAAGCAGTTTACCGATTTCGCCACTTCTGGGAGTAGCTGCCGATGTTGAGCTTCAAATCCTCAACGTCTATCTAGATCGAAATCACTGTCAAAATCCCTGCTGGTACCATCAACGGTTTGGCTCACAGGCCAAGTCATGCCACCCACCGTCTTCCTTCAAACAAAATGCTCAGGTAAACAGGCCGATCAGCGCGTAGGGGTGACGGATGTAGCTAGGCAACCCAGTGTCCTACTCTTCACCACCGATCGACAAACGGGAATCCGCTATCTCGTCGACACTGGCGCAGAAGTCAGCGGCCTTCTAAGTGATCCCGACAACGCAACCGGAAAGGTGACTGGTTCTATAGGCGCAGCCAACGGCACCAGCATCCGCGTCTACGGTCATCGCTCATGCACGCTTAACCTCGGTCTGCGACGCTTTTTTGATGGGTTTTCCTCGTCGCTGACGTCCAAAATCCCATTTTAGGTGAATTTTATTCAGAAATTTGACTTGCTTGTCAATGCTGAACTTCATCGTCTCATACTTCAGACAACGCACTTTTACGTCGCTGGGATATCCAACGAAGTAACATCGCCCAATCCGGTGTACTCCACCGGCAACATTACGCCCCTTCTTAGCAGGCGCTGTCCTCGGCGCTCATAATGGCCTATAACTGCATCAATTCACATATCTGCAAGTGGCACTGAGCGCAGTATATTGGGCTCGGGAGATTCAACGGCAAGAAGCAAGGTTGAAGAAAGTTACCTAGTGCCTCAAGGGCTACAACCTAGCTCGGTGGAATGCTGTCATAAACTTGCAGGGTCGCCAAATATGTAAGATTACTTTGGTCTGGCCTTCTGAGCCCTTCCGCGTCCAAGTAGTGCAACAAGCTGCAAGGCTGACTAAATACCTCGTGGAAGGGTGAACACTCGAACCGCGTATTAGGAGGCCGATATATACCAAGCAGCTAAATAAGCACGGAAGAAGGAGGGACTTCTGACGGAGAGGAACGTGAGGGTACTGTTAACAGAAAGCAAAAACGATCGATCTCTTACCTTTTAACGTGTTACCGTGACGCCCGCGGATCGGCTGGAGCTGCGTTAACGCAACTCCCACGAGCTACCAGCAAGTTCGTTTGACACGCAAATCCTTTGCGTAAAATATGCTGCTCGGCGCTGAGCAGGTTAAACCTATTTAAATGGTTCTCCACTGTATCGTAATAATTTTTCAAGTAACTTAATGACCACACTAATCAAGCTGACGAGTCTGTAATTAGCCGGTGGGCCTTTATCACCGCACTCTAAGTCTAGCGGACAACAGCCTCCTTCAATTCGGTAGGCAAGTGACTTCTGAAGCACACAACTCATGGGTCCATCGATTTCCAGTCCATGGTGTAGCAAGTTTGGATGAACAGAAGCTGGCCCGGAAGCCTTAGTTGGGTTCACCCCTCTCAACCACTGGCGAATTTGAGACCCGTGTACAGGAAATTCATCTTGACAAGTGTCATCAGCGACTCGTGAATCCAGTTTTCTGTATGGCGTAGTTGTTTGGCTGACGAAGCCGCTTGGGTACGGCTCAGCAAGCATGCATGCATTGTCATGCTCCATATGGGCATGGGTCTCATCTCTTCAAAGCAACTGTGGTATTGACGAGTATGCACCATAGTGTCGTATAACGTAAGCTTCACTTCCTTCCTCAGCTTGCCCCTTGAAATGCGTCTAGTATAAATCAGATCAACACGGCGACGACGGTAGTCAAGAGAATAATTTTCTTTCGCTAGAGGCGTAAGGGCTGAGGTAAAATCTTTAGCATAGATACAGAGATCAAGCCGCGCCTCTGAAAATTTCCAATCAACTCACGTTCAATGTTCATAAGGGAGTGCAAGGCAGGTAGCCCGTATTCCGGTATTATACGAACCTGGGTGGTAGACAGGAGTTTAAAGTTCTGCGGTGACAATTTCGATGGCACAGTGTATCCTGTTGGCGGCGGCTACCATCCACGACGTGTCCTGGGTTATTCCTGAGTCCGGAGCAACAAGTACACCCAAATCCTTCTCACCAACCACACTCTTCAGCAGAAAACCACCAGCATGGTACTCGACAAAAGTTTCTTGGGCACCTTTCTGGAGAATACAGCATTTAGCACTATTAATAGTAAGTTGCCACTTGACAAACCAATCTTGCAGCAGATCGAGCGTCAGTTGCAACTTGTCGGTATATTCAAGCCTGTATATTTCCGATTACTGTTTAAGTTCCGCCGTATAGATCAAACAGGCAAATTGGAGTAACTTTGGAAGATTGTTGGTAAAGCTTTAAAATATTTCGGGACCAAGTACGGAACCTTGTGAAAATGTAGTGGCCAGAAGCACATGACTAGCGTCGACTTCGTTAGCCTTCGCACTCCTACTACGGTCATCTAATAAATCAGCGATCCAGGCGAGAAAATTTCCAGCCAGGCCAATCCCCCAAAGCTTGATAAAAAGCTGCATGTTTGGAAGTTTACCAAACGATTCTTTAAAATTCACTAACACTACATCGCTGCGATTACTAGCACCTACAGACATCGCTCACTTATCTCGGACAACAATCAGATTGGTAAGGCAGCAGTGTGCCAGTCGAAATACATGCTGCGCGGAAGTGGTGACGTCCATTCTCTCACAGTGAAGATACAGGGCGTGTTTCATAACAATGTTCATAGCTTTACGGAGGATGGTCTACAAGCATATCGATCGGCGGTTCTTTGGATCTTAGTACTTCCCACCTAATGGTTAATGGTTGTAACATACCAATTTTGTGTACCAATGTGCAAGTATTGCTGGAGACACATTTGTTTGTTCATCGTCTTGTTGAGTGACAGAGCTGTGTTCTAGCGTACCGTGTGTTCCAGTACCGTAATAGCGATACCTAGAAGAGGACGTGAAAGCGTTCCAACAAGCTACTGCGTCGTCCTTTCTTAACGGTATGATGTGAGTGATGCTAAGAAAGTGCCAGAGAGAAGCACTTAGCAGTATGTGATATATTGAGGTGTGAATTGTCAACGGAATATACGTCCGGAAGAAAAGCTAAGTTACGTGATTGGCTTTCACTGTACTAGAAGCTTTAGATATACCACTTTTGATTGCCACGCTAGCTTTTTCCTTCATTCGAGAAAAGAGCAAACTAGAGAGGCGTTCATCTGCTTCACCAAACAGCACCTTGTAATATTTCTCTACTCCGGCGTTCCGAGAACGTACGTGTCAAAGTATTGCGAGAAGCTGTAATGCTAAACAATTACCAAGTAGACGGCTGAATGCTCAACCGCCTAGTAAGGACCCGACGTAAAGCAGGCTGCCAAGGAAGCACGGATGAGGTAAGTGGAAGTACCATCATCATCATCATCATCATCATCAACAGCAGTACATCAGCCATTTTAACTGATGCTTCGCTGCCATACAACCATGAGGACCTATGAAATAAAGAATAAGAGGGAGCGAAGGGGGACTTACTTGAAAACCTTAATGCCCTAAGCAAACATTCAGGATCAAGGCGCCTACACCTTGTGTAGACAACATACCGTCACAAACAGCTGGCTATCGTGCAAAGATAAGGCGGCATCGGCGAGACAGCTTCCTTGCGGCTTTCACTGCCACGCGTCATAATCAGCCATTACCCCGCAGATAACTCAGCACCAAACACACTTTAAACAGACAATCCGATTAGGAGACGGCAACAGACGCGCCACTGGTGTCGGTTGCGAGCCATGTCCTGCAAAGTCTCGAGCCAAGCACAAGGTGAGTCACGTGGACTCCAACCCGGAAGGCGAGACGGACCAACGGCACCCAGTTTGGTCGTCAGTGACTTCATTTCCCGCTGCCAAGTCAACTTCTGTCCACCTCGAGCCTTGCGCCATCCGACACCTGGTAGACTGAACAAGGCCCTCCTAGGTAAGCGGTGAACAGGCATGCGTAGCACGTGACCGAGCCAACGTAACTTATTCAGTGCTAGCTGTTGTTCTAGGGAGCCAGCATGATCATCACCACCTAGTACTCGCCTACGCACATCATCGTTGCGGACACGCTGGTGCCATCCGACACCAGCAATGCTTCGCAGACAACGATGATCAAAGACTTGAAGGCGCCTCAGATCTTCAGACCGAAGGGGCCAGGTTTCACTACCATTGAGAAGAACGGACTACACTGTGGCCTTGTATCCACGGCCTTTCAGACGGAGGGAAACTCCCTTTGTCGCCAAAGATGACGCAGGTTCAAGAAGGCAGCTCTAGCCTTTGCAATGCGTGAGCTCACGTCAGTTTCTATGCGCCCATCATTGCTGATGCAGCTGCCAAGATAAGTGAATTGATCAACCACATCGAGTTCCTCGTTAGCAAGCGTCAAGGGGTCATCGAGTGGCTGGTGGTCCTGCAGCAACACTTTACACTATGAAGGTGCGAAGTGCATACCAAATAATGAGACCACTCTGGATAGGCTATTCAGGGTTGATTGTGCCGCCTCAACATTGTCGGAAAGCAAGACGATGTCGTCCGCATAATCTAGATCAACTAATCTTTCACCAGGCAGCACTTCAACGCCTACATCGTGAGATTCCACAAGGGAACACTCCATGATAAAATCCATGACGAAATTGAACAAAAATGGGGAAATCGGGCAACCCTGTCGAACGTCACTTGTAGTCGAAAAGCTATCCGATAGGGCACCATAGACCCTGACGCGGCCTCTAGTGTTCGAGTATAGAGCACGAAGGATGTTCACATATTTCGTGGGAACACCTTTCCGCGCAAGTATTTCGAACAGAATCGATCGATCGACTGAATCGAACGCACTCTTGAAATCGAGGAACGCAGCTACTGTCGGTCTGCAGTATGCGTGGCGCTGCTCTAGCACCTGCCGCAAAGTAAATATATGGTCTATACAGCCACGTCCTGGGCGAAAACCGGCCTGCTCTTCTCTAATCCGAGATTCGCGTTCTGCAGTGAGGCGACGAACGATAATCGAGGTCAGTAATTTTGTCACAACTGGCGTTAGGCTAATACCCCTGTGGTTCGCACAGTCTGTGCGACTGCCCTTCTTGTATATTGCCACTATAATCGATTCGCTACAATTAGCCGGCACACTCTCTTCGTTCCAGATACGTTAGAATAGGGAGGTCAGTGCTTTGCAGAGGACCTCACCTCCATCCTTAAATAGTGCAGGTGGGAGGGAATCCGGGCCAGCGGCACTAAAACGATTGAGGGCTGGGATCGCGTTTCGGACCTCGGCCTCCGACGGAGGCTCTAAACTAACCGTCCATGGCTCGTCCTGCATCACCTGAGTAGGAAGAGTTCCGGGAGCAGGGGGCCAGCTGAACTGATGTTCAAAGTGCTCAGCCCAACGAGCCATACGGCGCTCCTTATTGTGTATCAGCGCCTCGCGCTGTCCCTGATTGTCTCACTTACGCCTGGTTTTCTCGGACCAGTGGTGCGTATTAGCTGGAAGAGCTTCCGGTAATTGCCTACTGCTCCTGCCTCCTCCATTTCTTGAGCCCGACTGGTCCACCAGGCTTCATTGTCAGGACGTAGGCTCCGCTTTAGTTCACGCCTAATAGCCCGTCTAGTGACATTGTGTTCAGAACCAGCCGGGAGGTGCCTTCTAGCATCCAAAAGGTTCACGGACCTCTCGGATATCCAGTGACTGGTGTGATGACGACTGGTAGTGCCACAAGCAGATGCTCCTGCGTCGTGCATAGTGGCCGAGATCCTATTCCACTGAAGTTCATTATCATTAGGAAAAGACAGCGAGAGTTCGCTATGCAGTGCTTCTGGATAGGCTTGTCTGACAGAGGGCTGGGACAATTTCTCCATTGCTAATGGGAGGAGACGATTTGTGCGCCTTCCGGTAAAGTTCATGGAGAAACGACAGCGCACCAAGGCATAACCGGAGTCGACACAGGTACTCCAGCACGAGCGGCAATCCAGAATGGAACCGCGCCATCTGTAAATTACGGCTATGTGGTCAATTTGGGTCCATCGCTGACCAGCTACAGGTGGACGCCAAGTGGCACTTCGGCGCCCACTGTGTCTAAAAGCAGTGCTAGTAAGAAACAACTGGTGCTCCGCACACAGTTGCAGCAGACGCCCGCCGTTGTCAGTCCGTTCGGCGTTAAGTCCATATTTACCTCCCAGCTGAGCTTCTGAAGAGCTCAGATGCCCTACTTGTGCGTTCATATCCCTTGCAAGTACTATAATATCTGAACTAGTAGTACTGCGTAGCAGCGTGTTCAGTTCGTGATAGAAAGTGTCCTTGACTGCATTAGAACTGCAGTCGGTGGAAGCATAAGCAGAAATCACAAACAAACAGCGTTTTGTTTTACTTCGCGAATTCACCTTAGCTGCTGTCGTCAAACGGGCTGCACATAAACGGCTGTTCACCGGAATCCAATCAACCAGCGATGACTAAGCCTTGGAGCTGAGAATGATACCTACACCAATTTGACCCTTGAGTGCCGCATCGGCGTCTCCGGATGCGTGCAACCAATAACGAGAGGATAAGTCGGGTGCAGTCAATTCAATAACCCCATTAGGGTCATTAATCCTAGTTTCGGACACACAACACACATCAACACCCAGTGTGTCCAAGGTGCGTGCGAGTGCAGCCTGATGACCTGTTTGTCTTAGAGTGCGGACGTTGAAGGTCGCCATGGAAACGGGACAGCGTGGTCTTATAAGGGACTTTTGCCGATAGGCGTCCGATAGGTGCTGTGGGATGGTGGCTGCAGACGGTTCTACTCTAGTAGCTCTTCGGTTGCTGTCAATTAAGCTGGGAATTATAGAAGGAAGGTTAATAATGGGGGCCGGGATGGGAGTAAGAGAAAAATGTGGAAGAAAGAAGGGAGGCGCCAGCAGTAGCATGCTTTCGCTTATCCGCCCTGCTGTATGCAGCAGATAAGGCGACCCTTGATAATCTGCGCGACCGCCAATACAGGATGAAGTTTATGTTTGAAGAAAATGTCATGGTTGTATGTGGGCCCTATGTGGACCCTAATCGTTCTCCTGTCTAGGTCTGGGCGCCCTGGCAGTATCCCAGTGGAAGTACCGCAATGCAATAAATGAGTAAGAACAACAGAAAGCAAAACTGAACGACCGCTTCTTTTATAACCTCTTACCATGACGCCCGCGGACCGGCTACAGTATCCCCCGTTTTCCAGGCGCTGTCTGCGGCGCTCCTACTGGCCCATATTGGCATCAACTAATGTACCCGCAAGAGGTATTGAGCGCGGTACATCAGGTTCAGGCCATTCAACTGCAAGCAGCTTGCTTAGCATCAAGGCCCAACGAGCGCCCTAAAGGTGTCCGACGCGCCCATGTTGGGTGACCGATCAATAGCCCGATGGTCGCCCGAGTAGCAAAAGGTTGTGCTGCAGCGGGCGCCGGCCGAGAAAATTTGGGCGGTTCCCATTTCCAGCTT
>CALYDF020001185.1:0-150173 GCA_944474145.2 Dicrocoelium dendriticum
CACTCACGGAGTAGATGGAATTCGTGTAGTTCAGATCCTCATACAGAATCCATAGCACACCTCCACCACGCATGTAAAGCGCATCAAGCAGCGAAATTGTTATGCGACCAGTTCGATAAGCACGTTTCAGCTGCCGCGGCCATCGGAAGCAAAAATCCGCATTCATTTCAACCTCCGCAACTTCCCAGTGAGCTAGGGCCTGAGAGAGCAATGAAACAGCCTCATCCAGTGTTTTCACTGAAATAGAATCAATGTTAACAGGTGGGTTCCCGCGTGGTGCGTGCAGGGCAAATGCAGTGTCCGTAGGGAGGTTCAATTCATTGGCCAGTTCAAAACCATCCGTAAACGAGTCAAGAAAATACCCATGGATGCACTGCGCGACTTGTTTAGTTATCTCTTCTAACTCGAACCTGGCATACCCGGACAAAATTTCACGTATCGCACCTGAGGGTTCGTCCGAGAATCGCTCCAACCAATGCAGCACATCATGTACCCGCTTCGCGCCTTGAGACTGTTTTATTAGGCATTCGACGCTATCAGGCGGGCGAACGTTTGAACTTGTATCATTGTTCAAAAGCACCGCTAGCAGAGGAAGTAAATGCGGTTTCACTTTGTTCAAACAAGGTGGATATTGGCAGAAAACGGAACATGATAATCCATAGCACGTTGCAGACTGTGAGCCACAATCGGCGCATTTCGTTGGCAACTGCTCACATGTAGAGTTTAGTAAAGAGAACGGAATCACTCGGTAACGTGATGGGACAAGCGATTGAAATATGTAGAAGTCGGAGTTGTTACTCATCAGCGGACAGTTAAGTACCACAGCGAGTTCAGCCATTTGCAATTTAGCCTTACGGGTGCCGCAAATATATGGGACGCCGCATTCATCTAGCAACTCCATCACAACTTGATGGGCGAGTTTCGGTAGTAGATTTTCGAGGGAAGCCATCCTGTCTGGATCTGCAGATGCTCGGGCCTGTTGGATGAAATCCCACAAGGCGTTGATTCGCTCCATGTTGCGATCCAGTAACGTCTCCCGTTTGCCGCCCTAGAGGGAATAGTAGATAAAGCAAAAGGCGAAAACGAACATATTAAATGCTGTTGGGTGAATAATAGGTGAACGCTGTTCTATGTTGCTAGACCCTATCGTGGCTACTTTGCATGAATAATCGAGGGTCTGCAATATGACATCAAAGACGGTTGCGAGCCGTTTTCTTGGGTGGATGGTTTTAAAAGCTTAACAGTGAGGAGGTGCAGAACACTGAAAATGTAACCGAAAAAGCACTTCATGTACATTCGACATTGCATTGCTTAGCTCGTTGTGGGCTTAAGTGAAGTAACCGGTCAGCAACTAAATGAAGCTTTCTCAACAATCTTTTCACTTGCATTACGCCTTTTTATTGAAATTCGGCAAGACGTTGCACGCCAAAAGCACGACGGTCTCCACAAAAGCGCACAGAGTGATGCTGGACATACTCGAAACTGTTCGTGCGGAATTCCTACACCTGCTGGAGCCTGGAAGCATTTAGTCGTTCACATAGCTCCTCGTCTTCGCGCTTTAATACAGTGTAGGGAAAGCCAGGAGGCTGGCGACATACGATTGTCCTGCATTGAACAATGCGACGATTCAAGACAAAAATACCATCCCTTATTTCTCAGACGCCCCTACAGGACATCTTAGTTCCCCTGTCTTCTCCAAGATAGACCCGATAAGCATAGGTTTTCCAACAAGGTAATATCCCATTACTGCTGCCTAGTCTTCTGATATGCCTTACACTGCGCAAACATTTAAGCGCTTGATAGACTGCTTTATACATGACCTAGATCGCGTACACCCGCACAGCGATGGTATTTTCGTGCAAGTTCACCAAGATCACCTAGAACTATTGTTCAAATGGCTGAATATGAGCAACAAGGTGAACTCAAACGAGCGCATTTTTAAACATTCCCTCATAGACCGACTCAAGTACAAACCGGATTTCTAGGGCATCTGACATATAAATGAGAGCGTTTGTACAACACGTGACTTTCCTGACCCTACCATTCTAGCTGCCTTTCGCCGTTTCAAGGATGTTGTCAAGAATCTTTGTCATGCTCTACTGAGGCGATGCAGCTGCTTAAGGATTTTCTGCGGGGATAAAACAGCCACAAAGTTGATCTTATGCCTGCAACGGAATAGGCGTTCAAAGCCAACAAATATGCATTCGCTCCCATCGTCAAAGTGCATCACTGCGACGCAAATGCACCAGTCAGTTTGGCCTTCAACTCGTTGGAAAGTGTAATCGCCGCTGTCCTACACCAATATTCCGACGGTAACTGAAACCCGTTGCGATCCATCTGTCAACTTACACAGACAGCTAAAATGAAGCACAGTACATTTCGCCGCCAGTTGCTTACCGTCTATGCTGCTGCTCATCAATTTTGGCAAATCATGCAATGTAATTCCCACTATTAGCATCGACCACAAACTGGTGATCTACACAATCAGCATGGCAACCATCGCACCAAGTCGGTCATATGGACTTCGTCCCCGAGTAATTGCCTTGGTTACGACTGGCCAAGCGATCGATCTACCAGCTATGGCCACCTCGCAGCAAACCGATAATGACTTGCCTCTTGCGAGCAATCCACGAAATAAGTCCGCCGTCCACTGGCGCAATAATTTGGAACATCTCTTCAGGAAATCTACGTTCCCTCGTGCGTACTGCATTTCGACCAACAGTCTTCGTTAAACTGCGAAACACCGCACATTCTGGTGTTCGGGTATCACTCAAGCCGATTTCTGACAGCTACGCTTTACTCAACATGCAGCGTGAGGTCAGAAACTGTGCATGCAAACTTTAGATTTACCAACGAGCGAACCTTTATCGACACCACGATCCTCTTCAACTGGACACATCACGTCAGTGTCCTACTGAATCGCTCTCGTCCATGTCGACATAATAGGACCATTTTCGCTGTCCAAAAAGATGACTTTATTACTGATCAATGTAAATCGCGTCAAACGTTTGGCTAGAAATTGCCCCTGTTCTCTGTTCCTGTAACTTTTCACTTGATACGAATGGCTCATGATCAAGCCTCAAAACTGCCAGAGGTTAGGCATCAACTCGCTCATTCACCTAACCTTACTAATAATCGAGACCGTCAACACCTGTCTGTGTCATAATACTAGAGGTTGCATGTGCACTTTCATCTCTGAATCTACCCTCAACAGCAAGCATTTGTGTTTTTCTATGGTTTCCAACAGCGCAACACTTTTTCTCATGTTGCTTAACGGGAGATCTATTAACGTCACGCTGCACTGCTAAACATGATTGCACAGTTGAGCATTCCCAGTACAAGTCACGTCACTAAAACATGGTACTGTACTAATACGTTTAAAGGCAACTCTATAAATCTCCGTCTACCAACGCTTTCGTAGAGATGGTTGAAAAAGAGTTGGGGGCAGATGTTGCACATATATTCATGGGACAATTACCTAGGTGTCTCATGACCACCTAGAGATATAAAACTTCGCTAAATCCCTGTGATTCATTGTTACCGGTACGTCCCATCATATGTGCCTCAAATGCATCTACAACTATCCAACCAAATTCTGCACCGCATTACATTTTCGCATAAGTATTTTTGTGCGAACCGAAAATAATAACAAGGGGCATCCATCTCAGAATACTTGTCTTCATTAGCACATAGAGAAATAACCATTATTTTATGGCCGGATGGACTTGCTACGTTAAACAACGTTGTCGCAAACATCGAGCTATTGGACAGTCTCCATGCTATTGACCGAGAGAAATAAATATTTATCTCCACCAGCAGAAAAAATACATCAACCTGCACCCGTTCTCGCAATACTACACACATCTCTCCGGACTGGGATAAATTTGTTCCACCTAACCTTTGCATAACTACATCATAGTTCTACACTAACAAGCATTATGCCAAAACACATCTTGGTCCACAAAGTAAACGTGTCTCTTACAGCACTAAGAAAAATAATTTGGGCTTCTTCACCCCGAAGATGCGCAAAATGCTAGCAAAACACTGCATTACTGAAGTCTTATCAACAACATTGCGATCGCACGAATAGATTAGTAGGATCAAAAGTGAATAAGCGATGCGGCATAAAAGCAGAGGAATAAGGATTTCGGAAAGTGTACGAACGAAGTAAAATCGGTGCTTTTCTTCTAAGGAGGACCGGAAGCGTCTTTCAAATCTTTATGAACATGGTAAATCCTTTAATGAACCCATGCCGATTCGTGAAAATTCCGCTTCCTTTTTGCTGTCTCTCGAACAAAAGACCATCTGGTGAGCAATCGCTTTCAATGATTCATCATCAGACCATTACAATCATATAGAGGCTAGAATAAGAAATCGACCCAGTTAGTTCAAGATGACTTGATCACCTGAAGGTCTATGTCAGAGTGGAGAAAACGAATTAGCTGTTTGCTACCGCGTCTGACCGAAGGCAGTCAACCTGGGCGTCTTCCATATTCGCTGGCCATGGAAGCTGGAGAGCCTGGACCAGCTTCTTCTGTGAGCATAAGGACGGCTGGAACAATCGAATGCATATTGCTTCAGCTGTCGCAAGCCTACGAAGGCGGTAACCTTTCGGTCGGTGCGGTGGAACCTTGTAAACTATTCGGAAAGCGCGTTTCCCATCCACCTCATGGCCGGTGACCACAATGTGGGCCAGGATGGCGCTACTAATGGGCCCGGTACCCCCTTGACGCAGCCAAGAAGGGCAACGTTCGTCCACGCGTTTGTATAACTGCCGCGCCGTTCGACCAATATACGTCGCGCCACAGGCGCACACGAATTGATAAATTACCATTGAGGTGGTCAGCATCGGCAGCTTGTCCTTGTTTTGTGAACGAATGAGTGGTTCCGTTGAGAACACGCACTTCAACGAGGCTGCTGGAAAGGTTGACTTTACCGCGGCCGAAAGGCTTCTGGTTAGACGCTCGGTAGCCGCGTCCCCTTTGAATGGTAAGCGAATATATAACTCTTTGGAAATTATTGAGAATACCTGTAGCTCGGGGTGTGGATGAAAGGATTGTCCTGTTCTCCGATCTTGGCATTTCTGTTGCAGACGTTTCGTTACCAAACTAGGTAACATCTTCAGTGCAGCTATTTAGTGCTGATTCGCGGAGTCTCGCAAACCAGATCTGGCATTGGTTTGCGAGACTCCGCGAATCAGCACTAAATAGCTGCACTGAAGATGTTACCTAGTTTGGTAACGAAACGTCTGCAACAGAAATGCCAAGCTCGGAGAACAGGACAATCCTTTCATATAACACTGGCACTGGTTTGGATTTTTCTTGGAGGTTCCTTAGTATAAATCTATCGGGATAACCGTTTTCACGTAGAGTGTTCTGTAAGAACATTAAATCCGCGTCTAGGGTGTCTTCCGTACAGATTCTACGTGCTCTTGACGTAAGACAGTGTACCAAGTAGCGCTTCTATCTCATGGGAACGAAACTGTAAAAGTTGTATTTCTGCAGACCTGACGCTGGATGGATCCGTCTGGTCTCCTAGTCAACAAGACATCGAGATATGGTAGCCGATTATTGCTTTTCTTCTCGTAACTAAAATGCACTGTTGCATGCACTCGGTTGAAGTGGTCAAGAATTTCCTCCAGATTAACATGTTTATCCACCACAACAAATATATCGTCCATGTATCGATGATAGCGTACAAAAACGTCTATCACCGCCAGCATTTCGGTTTTCTCCAGCTTTGCCATGAAGATATCCGCTAATAGCGGTCCGAGAGGGGATCCCATGGCCACGCCGTCCTTCTGCCGGTAGTATTTCCCGTTGAATAGAAACCGCACATTCCAGCTGCAGTGTAACAGTAGGCCCTTGAGCTCACGCATAGGTATACATATTTTTATTCCTGACTCTGCTATATAGTCGCAAATGTAATCGATTGTCTCTACCAGTTGGGCGTTTGTAAAAACTCAGATGACATCGAAAGATAACATTAATTTCTCATTGATGTTATCATCCTTGATGCTTTCGACGAAATGGAAGCTGTCACGAAGGCTGTAGGTAGCGAGCTGTTGTCGCACAGTTTCAAGAATTTCTGGGAGCCACTGAGCAACAGCATGGTAGGGTGTGTTTACCATTGATAAAATAGGACGAAGTGGGATGTTGGGTTTGTGGATTTTTGGTAACCCATATAGTCTTGGGACGCTTGTGCCACTCGGTTTAAGGCTGTCATACAGAGCATCTAAAATGTACCTCTTTGCCCGGTGTTCTTGCAAGCTCTTAGTTATCTGTATTTCAACTTATTCAGTTCGGTCCCTTTCTCCTTTAATACACGCATACTTTGTCTCATCGCTCAGTATTGCTGTTAGTTTATCCATGTAATCTTTTCTGTCGAGTAACACGATTCCGGCACCTTTATCCGGTCTGCATAGGACGATTTCCTCACTGCGCTTTAGTTCTTTCAGCGCATCTAGATGCCTTCTTGTTAGCAGGCCATGATTACGGACGCGGAGTTTGCGATACTGGTAACAACAATTCACCAAATAGCACTTGAAACGCTCAAGAGCTGTATTCGATTTAGCGACTAGCCATTTCGTCTGATCATATAAGCATTCCAATTGTAATTCACAATCAAGCCGGTTATCACTGCGTCTAGGAGCGCAAAACTTTAAGCCAAGCGATAGAACTTCCATCAAAGTTGTGTCCATGTTCAAACTAGAACAGTTGTGTACCTACCTGTCTGACCTGTTTGGAAACGTGGCTAGCGGTTTAAGCTGGCTTAGCGACTTTGCTAAAGAAGAACGCCTCCGCTGTACCCGGTTGCTAGTGATAGATTGAACATAGTCCAGAAACATTTCCTCTTCTTCAGCAGCTAACTCATCCGTTGCTGTTTGGCGTTGCGCTAGGTTTCTTTCGTATTGAGCAATCTTGGACTGCACGGTATCACGTTGGTTTAGTGCATGTCGTCTAAGGGTCTTCGTACTGAGATAAATCCGATCACGGAGTAACTGTTTCTAAAATCTGGTCGGATATTTAATATGCTCTACGCAATCATTGAAAACTGAACACAGCATTTGTCTTCAACAAGCTTAGTGGAGAAGTTAAGAAACTGATTGACCTCCTTCATCACTAATGGGGGCTTGGATGATTTAAGTAACTTGAAAATTCCCATTTATATCTTTAGAACAAAAGACCATCTAGTGAGCAATTGCTTTCAATGATTCATCATCAGACCATTACAATCATATAGAGGCTATCTCCACAATTTTTAATCTAATCCTCAACCTGAATTCCATCAAACTACAACAAACAATAGCCTTCGCAATATAGAAATCCTGATCCCACTGTGCTTATCAATCGATGAAAACCGTCAAATATTCTCGCAGATTGGACTGCGACGCCATCACCAAAACCGTCAATAGACTTACCACCGCGTTTGTTTAGTATAATCACTTCATCGCTACAAACTAGCAGTTTTCGATTCAATGGAATAACTCGTTCATCCTCCCGTCCTAACAAAATGGGCCCAAATAAAAGGGTACAAATTAATGACTGCTTAATTATAATCCCATATACTTCATTCCGTCTGAAAGATGGCGAAAACGTTGGTAGAATTCCTTAGTTAGGCAGATATGTTTAACATATCCCAACAAAGTTTCCTGTACGACCTGTCTACTACACAGCAACTAGCTAACTACGATGGAACACGTGCATCTGTGAACTTACCTTTAGTGGACTACTTATTGAAGGCGCCATAGGTGCTAACGGCCCCTCTTTCGCTGATGGTTTCCACCCAAGGCTCTTGCAAGGGTACGCTGCAGCTCTAGCCTTACCCCTTGCGGATCTGTTCACCCACTACTTCTCTCAAGGCAAAGTTCCCAATGATTGGAAATGTGGGACTAGTACACCAATCTACAAAGGCGTACTCACAGAGACCCGGCCAATTACCGACCGATAAATCTAATCTCTACGATCTCCAAAGTACAAAACATGGATCGTCACAGCCGCTTTAACCGACCACATGGAGGCCCAGAAACTGCTTCCCGATTGCCAGCACGGCTTCCGGCGGCAGCTGTCTTGCCTGAGTAACCTGCTACTTGCTAGGGATAGCTGGACGAGTGCTGCTAACTTGGGCCTAGAAACGCATGTTATATTCTTGGATTTCGCCAAAGCCTTCGCTGAAGCCTTCGACAACGTCGACTACAACATTCTACTACAGAAACTGTTGTCTCACGGAGTTTCAGGGGCCTTGAGCTACTGGATCCGGAACTACATTCAAAAACGTACCGTCAAGTACGCGTCGACGGAGCTTTGTCTCCCCGCATCATTGCCACAAGCGCAGTTCCACAGATGTCTGTTTTCGGACCGGACCTCTTCCTATCTTTCAGTGATTACGTCACACCGAAAGTGCAGTCTTGTCTGCTGCTATATGCGGATGACGCGAAGCTCTGGCGCACAACTAACCTTCCGGACGATGCCCACGCACTTCAGACGGGCCTCGACCGTCTACTTCAGTGGTCCATAGATAGCAACCTTCCATTTAACGCTTCAAAATGTCGTGTCCTTTCTACACACTTTTCCGCTGTTTCTCCTATATATTACCTGGGAGCGTCTATCCTCCAGATCACTTCAGCCAAAAGGGACTTGGGTATCATTACCCAGACGAGTCTTTCCGTATCCGCTTCCTGCTGGAAAGCAGCTACTGCTGTTAGCCACATGGTGGAATTGCTATGACGGGAATTTGGTCAAATTGACCTAGCAATTTCCGCCTCCTCCTCAACGCGTATTTCGACCCCACTTGGAGTTTGCTAATCAGGCTTGGAGCCCCTAGTTGTTGAAGGACCAACGTATACTCGAAGTCCTACAACTGCAAGCAACAAAACATGTCCGAGGTTTAAATCACCTAGACTATCCACAAAGACTTCACTGCCTGGTCTTCTACTCGCTTAAGTACCGACGTCTCCGAGGCGACCTGATCCTCGTATTTATGATCTCATCAAACCCTTTACATCCCTGTCGCCACCTACTTACACTGCACCAATCGTGCTCCTACATACCTGACCACCCACTGAGGATCACACATCAGCACATTCGGCTGAATTGTAGACGACACTACTTCGTTTTGCGAATCTGCCTACCGTGGAATGCTCTGCTCGCAAACTTAGTCTTGGTACCCACTGTGGCGGATATTAAGACCCGCCTGGACTATCAACTGGCTGAGCTACACTGCGATATTCCCTGATAAATCTACCTTTTAATTGCTGGAGTTACTTTCCTTTTTTCTCTTTCACCTAATTCCATTCCATAGCCGTTTCCGAGGGCGTAGTCGAATATCACGTTTTGAGCCGGCGTGCATTCTGTTTAAAGGTCGCATAAGCCCGATGAAGATACGGCTAACACGCGAGTCCAACACGCTATAAGGTTGCTTGCCATTTCATCAGACCCGACCCGAACTCATATTACCCTATGAGTCATACGAAGCTGGAGAATTTATTCCCATTAAATACAGTGTGCCAAGGTTCCAACACCTCGGTCTATGAGTTACAGTGTCCTGAGAAGTGCACCTACACAATGTCGTAAACAGATTGCTTACATGTCACGAAACATTCAATATGGCATACATATGGTAAAATCTTCTCTAATCGCCCATTAGGCTGCTCAAAAATACTTACACAGTGGCATTCGTCATTCACGGAATACTGATCCATAATCGTCAACTGCCCAGGTATGCGTTGCGTTGAAAGACATATACTAGTATATATACGATTGACTGTATAGACTCACACTTTGTTCGAGGCATCCACCGAAGATGAAGATGGGCTTGATGCAGCATTGTTGCAATAGTCTCACAAATTTCAACACATAAATTTGGAACTCAATCAATTCGCCACCATAGTAATTCGCTAAACCGGATTCGCGATAGTGGTTGCTCACCAAGTTATCCGCATCAATCACCACATAGGTGTTGTGAAGTCGAGTTAACTTGAAACTCCCGGGGTTTCGTGCGATAAAGCTGTGTAGACCGCGAACGCCCATCACGAGAATGCCGTGAGCATAGGTCCGACTTTGTTAACTACGGGCTCAGTTCGTTCTGAAATTGACGTCAAGCGGTGTGTTGTCATTGGCCAATGGACAGCAGGCTGCAGCCACGCTGCTGGCCCAGTGAAGTCGCGTTGGATCGAATACTGCTGCAACTGTCTGATTACCATACCTAGCCCAGTGTGCGCCAGGCCGAGGTTTCGAAATGAAGTCGCCTACAATCGATCAATAGCACATTTCGCAACTGAACATGAAGCAGCACACTGTCTCACGCTCAGCAGTCACCGAAAGGAGAGAGAAAACCTATCCACACCCACGCGGCTGATACACAAAGGTGCGAAGTTCCCTGCTTCGACCGCAATCAAGGTTGGTGCAACTCTCAAAACAAGTGAGGCTGGTCTATGTCAGGCCATCGGAGCACAGACCACCCGCGCTCACTTAGCTTGGTAATGCACGACAGTTCGATCGGCTAGTGCGTGGTACAGAAGCAAGTGCTCGTATTGATGAACTTTAGCGTCGAGTCAAACAGCAACATCACAAACCTCGGACCTGATGGATGGTGCGGCAGTAATGCCTCAGTGTGGGTCAGCGTTCAAAGTCGTTCCGCGGCCTTCCGTTTAAGCGTTTGGTTATGAGGCTGACTTGCTATTAGCCCATGTGGACTTTCCAATATCCTATTCCTGCGTTCATTTTGTCTCAGTGACTAAGGCATAGGAAAGCTAATGTGTCTGCTCCTGAGCATTACACGATTTTAAACGCATGTCAGCGCCTTGTACCAAGCTTTTAGCGTGGCACATTTTCAAAAACGCGTGCAGTGCTTTTAAGTTAGCGAGGTTTCCTTCAGATAGGCATCAAAATGGAACAGAAGGTTTTGCTGGACCAGTTTCATTAGATTGTCTGTCGCTTATGCTGTGGGCTTCCAACCGGTGTCCCATTGGGTAACGTCCCATGACCAATGAGAGTCTCAACGACGCCAAAACAACGATCTTAGCATCGCTAACTTAAAAGCACTGCACGCGATTTCGAATATGTGCCACGTTAAAAGCTTGGTACAATGCGCTAGCATGCGTGCAAAATGGTATAGTGTTTTGGACCGGTTATTTTTGTAATTCAGTGATCAAATTCATCAAGTGCCCATGTTCTCGCATTGGCGCCATAATTGGCTGGTTATAGCTGACTTAAGTGTCGGGGATATTGTTGCATCCGTAATCTGCAAGGGGCTAATGTTGCTTGTGAGACATCAGTGCGTCGAAATGGCTTTCCGTATTGCCTAAGTTCGAACCCACTATCCACGTGGGACTAGGAAGGAGGCTTGTGGCGTAACCTAACCGCTCTAATGGTTGCTGCCCCAGATTTTAACACGGAGAGATTGACACCCCTTGATCGATCTCGCCTTTTGGTACATGATACACTTATTACGGTCCGCAATACTTGCTGAGTAATCCAACCTAGCGTGCGATGATATATATATATATATATATATATATATATATATATATATACCACTAGTTTCTTGCACCCACTCTAACCTTGAACGTGCTTGATTGTCTTAGCTAAATTAAACCCAATGGGTAAGAACGAAATTGGATACCAACCTGCCATTTTCTGCGGCGCTCACATGTATCGTGCATTACCAAATGGTGAATTATGCTCCAGTCAGACTGCAGTTCACTGTCCCCCTAAAAATCGTAGTGACTATATCTAATAAAATACACACTGCTTTCATTGAACTCTACGGTAAAACTCCTCCCTTCATCGGTTATATGTTTTCTAGGGCCGTACGTCTTGTCCTGTGTGCAAGAAAAACCTTACATTGCATTAAAACTGCCCACGATCTGCGCCCTTAATCAAGCTATTTACCTACATCAGGTTTCATTTTCCTACGGATAGCAGAAAATGAACTGAGAACAGTGCACAGGGAATGAACAGTAAATTCCTACGGGTTACCAAACGCTGTTTTCCAAGTCCCGTTGGGCAGTTTGTTAGGATCAACGAAATAATGATAATATTAATCATAATAAATGCATCCAACTTAAACATAAAAGGAAGGACTTAGTGGTTGCTCCCCTGTAGCCCTGTAAACCGCGTAGATTCACAGCACCCACAGTTAACATCAAACGAATCCAAAATGCAGTCCAGGAGTACGTTGGAGTTATAGTGCTAATTAACAAAATACTAGTGGATGAGTGCGTTATTAAACCGTCTTGTAATTAATCTTACGGTGGGTGCAGTGACGACGGACTCAGATCACACGCGTAAAGCTGGTCAACAGAAATAACACAACAACTTGTTTTACAAACTCACCAACCAGATGGAAGAATTCCTTAAAAATAGCATCACATAATGCCAAAACTTACTCCGATTCTATTGATTTTACAATGGCTGCGCTGGGTGCAAATGGAATAGGGAAAACCCTGAATGGAGAGGTGCGCGCTTGATATGCGACCGACTCGTGGCTGCGCCACACCAATGTTTCTGCCGTCTTCGTTCTTGCACAACTAGCCAAATGATTGCAAACAGCAGTTGGAGGGAAGTGGTTGAGAATGTTACAGGGACCGACGTCATGTACCTCGACTTCTCCAAAGCTTCCAACCGCTTGACCATCCCATTCTGCTTCACAGGGTGGAACGCTATGCGTATGGGGATGCTGTCCCTTGGCTGAATCAAGAAGTTTCTGCTGAATCGGCAACTGCAGGTCGGAGTTCGAAGTGCACTGTCCAATCCCATACATGTCGAGTATGGAGTTCCACAAGCATCAGTGTTCAACCCGCGCCGGTTTCTGGTGTTCATTACTGAGCTTACGCTTCTGATTGCTTTGGTTTGCTCACTATTCTCTGATGATGTTATGATGTGGCAGTTGATCGCCGACCAAGGTGATCACGGTACACTTCAGCGACTCCCGGAGAGGGCATATGAATAGTCACTCAACAATCTGCTCCTGTTTAGTTTTTTCAAGCGAGGTAGTCCGCACTTGCCATCAGATGAACCTCATCAACAAACTTGGAGACCATGCTTTGTGGCGGTCACACAGGAGCGTATTACTCGAGGCTGATATGCGCTACTTAGACCAATCTGAGAAAGCAGCAAATAATGAGAAACGACACAATGGCATGCTGCAAAATGCGTTCTCGCGGTTTGATCCATCTGTCTCTCCGTTGTTGCTTGACGAATACGCGCAGTCTCTTGTAGTATATACAATCCTGACCTCGAAGTCCTGACGCATGAACGATCAAGCAGAGCCCGATTCTTCGCAGCGTAGAGCCAAGATTAAGTCATACTGTTTATTCATCGCCCATATCAATTTATGCTCATAGCCCTAAGACTGTATATCAGTCTACCAGATTTTGAGGAATCCTACCCATGTTTGCCGACACCTAAAGCAACTCAGCCACAACGTGAAGGTCAGAACCCCGCAGCAGATTTTAGCCACTCAATACAATCGGCTAAGAAGTCGCCTAAACTTTTACTATCTTCGTACATGTCAGTCATGCAGTTCATCCGCGTTTACTGTGTTTAAAAATGGATATAACGCACCTGTTTTACAAGATATGTCTTGTGTACATCGACAAAGGATATGATGTAAAGAAGCTTGTAAAATTGGCGTTAACCCACATAAAGAATGTTTGCTCTCTTATGCATGCCTCTCTGAACAATATGGTCAGTTCAACAAAATACTTATCGCTTTAGCACCACACATTCTTCTCATCACTTCCTGATTCTCTATCTGGCCATCCTACGGACTTCGGATATTGCAAATCCGACCCTATGATCACGTGGTGTTAAGGCGGGGTTGCCCACCCAGTAGAATGTGTAGCCAGCGCCTGCTTCATGCAATTTACCTTGCTCAGCGAGCCGGGTTTCACTGGGCGCCCCAATATCGATGTGATAGCGCGCCAGTTCCATCGCGACCAGTGCCGTGAGTCTCCCCGGGGGCTCGCTGGATTTCCGGTCCTGTAGTGTGCGCACGTTCCAGCACCCGATTCTAAGTGCTTTGCGCGCAGGCATACGATTGCACTGGTGGTCAATCGCACGCGAAATGGTCGTTGTGCTTCGGAGGTTTGTTTGAAGGACTCCAACCGGAGCCTTTGGCTCAGTAACCTGGCCCACAAGGCGGTTGGTGGCTTGGAGGTTTGTTTGAAGAATTCTGCATAGAGCATTTGGCCTAACTTCCTGACCCACAAGGCAGTGGGTGGTTTGGAGGTTTGCTTGAGGGACTCCGCCCGGAGCCTTTGGCAACATAGCCTTACCCACAAGGCAGTGGAGAGCAGATCCAGCTCGGGATTGTGATTGCAAAGACAAATTGAGATCTGCTTGACGGTCGTCACACGCAGCCTTCAAGGGACTGGAACGATTTCTATGTGTTTTGCGAAAGTAGTAGGATACACCTGCGACTACGGCCAGACGCAGTTGGGTTTTGGTGGGTTTGCACCAATTTGACCAGGGGCTGCTTGGCTTGAGGCGGGCGGTAACAAACCATTGAACACCCGGAGGTGTTTCCCACCGTCAGAAACTGTTACATGTGTGTCGTCCGCTAAACCGCTGAGCCGATGAGCAAACACAGACACATACAGATCGATTAACCTATAGCTGATTCGTCCACCCTTTTCCTTTGTGCTGATTGGTTCCTTTTCGACATATTCATCTGGTGTAACCTACAAGCTATTCATTACAGTTTTTGAGACGTCCCATCCGGTGTGTGTTCTTATTCACTTCTTGCGCGGACTAAGGGTCCAGGTGCGATCCAGCAATACTCGAGTAATACGTATCAGAATGTCGACGGTTGCTACGAGCCCTCTTCCGGGACTGTCATGTCTGTGGCCTGATGGTGCAGAAAAACCTTCTCTACAGTAGTAGATACAGTGGAAAACATCTTTCCAACATCAAATGACTCTCTTTCCGGTGTTAAACCCCTCTAGCGTGTTATCCGATACCCATTGGATTATGTTATTCCGCCAAACCCTTGGATCAGAAGGACAACGTCTTTTTGACGCTATGAACTTGATGGCTAAGACCAGTATTGTGCACGTGATCCAGTTGGTTGAGGAATTGTGGGAAATCCAACAAAGTGTGTTTTCCGCTCGTTATCAGTTTTTCAAGCCACAGCAACGATGCGGAGAAAGTGTAAATGATTTCATTGCCCGCATTCATCAAGCTACACCGGAATGCCGGTACAATAACATTCCCTCAAGTCGGTTTGAAGAAGTCATGAAAATCCAGTGCCTAATTGGTGGAGTTACAGATGATGGTGAGAGGGAAAAATTATTGTCACAGGAGGAAGAAACCCTTTCCTGGGAAATGGCGTGTAACCTTGTACGTCAAAGGGCAAACCTACAATCCCAACTATTCACCTTCAACCCTCCTCAGCCTGTGGAATGTGTAAACAAACTGTCACCACGGTTATCCTCTGAAAACAGGGAACGGAGGTTCGTCTGCAACCGATGCGGGGATCAGCACACTTCTCCCACCCAGTGTCCTCATACTCGTACAAACTGCAGAAATTGCGGAAGACTTGGCCACCTGGCACGTGTTTGCCGTTCCCCACGGTCACAAGTCTCGATCAAATCATTGAACTCCGACGACGATGAGTGCCCAGATTCCCAGCTCAATTTTATGAACCATATAATTTCAAACTGCTCAGTTATGACGAAAGTGTCTCCATGTAGTATCACGCTTCATCTTAATAAGGTACCTGTTTTATTTGAATTGGATACCGGTTCCGCGGTGACATTGATTAGTAAAAAAGCGCACTCATCGTTACCCGACCTGAAACCGACTGATACCGTTTTTAGAACCTATACAGGAGAAGTGATTGATTTACTTGGGAAGTGTCAGGTACGAGTGCAGCATCAGGGTAGATCACACAGTCTGGTACTTCATGTCGTGCCTCAGGCTCCAGTCAATTTGCTTGGTCGCGATTGGATGAAAATGTTACCACAAGTATTAAATACTATCTACTCCGTGGGGGAGGACACCGTTGAATCGGTCCTTAAACGATATCCAGAAGTGTTTGACGAGCAGCAATTGGGCAGACTCAATAATTTTAAAGCAAACATCCATATGCCAGACTCAAGTACACCAAAGTTCTTTAAGGCCAGAACACTGCCCTATTCCTTGCGACCTAGAGTGGAAGACGAGCTGAAAAGGCTTCAAAGAGAAGGTATAATTTACCAGTCCAACAAGCTGAATGGACGGCCCCGATAGTGCCTGTACTTAAGCCCGACGGTAAACTACGAATCTGTGGTGATTATAAGCTTACAGGAAATCGAGGTGTCATCATAGACCGTTATCCATTACCGAAAATTGAGGATTTGTATGCCAACTTGTCTGGAGGAGTCAAGTTCACTAAATTGGATTTGAGTCACGCCTATTCGCAGGTAGAGTTGGATGAGACCTCCCGACGTCTTACGACGATCAGTACACAGTTGGGGCTATTCGACTACACTAGACTGCCTTTCAGGATTAACTCAGCGCCGGCGATCTTCCAAAGGATAAGTGACAATATCGTGCGTGACATACCGAACACTTGCGCATATCTCGATGATATCCTTATCATGGGTCCCACAGAAAAGGAGCACTTGTACACGTTGGACCGGGTGTTGTATAAACTCTCTGAACACGGTTTGCGTTTGAAACGCTCCAAATGTGCTTTCCTAGTTGATGCAGTTGACTACCTCGGTTATAGACTGGACAAGCATGGTTTACACGCGCGGAAAGATAAACTACAACCCATTATTTCTGCACCCTCACCTCGTAGCGGAGCCCAGTTACGCTCGTTCGTTGGAATGCTTTCACATTATCGTCGGTTCCTACCTAATCTTGCTTCTGTTCTAACACCACTTCACAACTTGTTGAAAAAAGATTCTAAGTGGGCATGAGGCGAGGAAGAGCAACAAGCATTTGACGGGGCAAAAGATCTCCCTGCTTCTTCACCAGTCTTGGTACATTACGACCCCAACAAACCCCTCATCCTACAGTGTGATGCTTCACCTTTTGGAGTCGGGGCAATGCTGGGACGAAAAGTCCACGACGGAACAGTTCGCCCTATTGCTTTCGCGTCCCGCACATTACAACCTGCTGAGAAAAATTATGCACAATTAGACAAGGAAGCACTGGCCGTAGTATTCGGAGTAAAGCGGTTCCATCAGTACTTGTGGGGCAACCAGTTTGAGATACAGACTGACCATAAACCACTGTTATCACTTCTCGGTAAGGAACGATGCATAGAGCAACTTAACGCACCCCGAATTGTACGTTGTGCCCTCCTACTTTCTGCTTACAATTATCAAATCCGATACATTGCCGGTCCTTCCAATAATGTCGCTGATGCGCTCAGTAGATTGCCACAGATTGACCAACAGGAGGAAGGAAGTGACACGCCCTACGAGTTTGTTCAGCTTTTGCAACACCTGAATACTACACCCATATCAGTCGACATGCTTAGGAAAGCTACAGACAGAGATCCCGTTCTATCGACTGTGAAACGTATGCTGCTGCGTGGCTGGGGTTCGTGAGCCCCTGGTGATCTGCGTCCGTTTTTCAATTGTAGATCTGAGCTGAGCCTGCATGAAGGATGTATCCTACGTGGATCTCGCATCGTTATTCCATTGACTCTCAGGTCAGTTGTACTAAAAGAATTACATGATGCACATCCAGATATTTTCCGCATGAAAGCCCTCGCCAGATCCTACTGCTGGTGGCCAGCGATTGACCGAGACATCGAAGCACTTTTGAGTACTTGTAACACATGTCAAAAATATCAAAGAGATAATCCAACAGGTCCAATTCACCCTTGGCAGTTGTCCGACAGCCCATGGGAACGCGTCCACGCCGATTACTTTGGCCCGATCGAAGGAGAAATGTTGCTACTTTTAGTAGATGCGTACTCCAAATGGATTGATGTGCATGTTGTTGCCAACGTTACTGCAGAAGCTACAATCAATGGCGTACGCTCTAGTCTATCTACACATGGCATACCGAAAACATTAGTCACTGACAACGGTCCGCAATTTACGAGTGCAGCTTTCAAAGAATACCTGCAGAGCAACGGCGTTCATCACATGACTTCCGCACCGTACCATCCAGCGTCAAACGGTTTAGCTGAAAGAACGGTCCAAACCGTGAAAGCTGATCTTCTAAAGCAGCGTAATGACTCGTTACGAATTAAACTTGACCGATTCTTGTTCGCATATCGGATCACACCGCTAAAGTCTATCGGAAAGAGCCATTTGGAGGCAATGTTTGGGCATCGACTACGTACGAGGCTAGACCTACTTTTTCCAGACCCTCGTTAGACCAGGCGTTGCCAGCAACAACGTATGCATGAAAGTGGACGCGCACCAGTTAAGCCTCAGAAGTCGATAGTGGAACGTGATGTTTACATGAAACTACCACATGAGCAGTCATGGCAGCCTGGCACCGTGCTTACGAGCTCAGAAACGGAGGCCGAAATACAACTAGAGAGTGGAGAGACAGTACGCAGGCACAATGATTTCATCCGGCCCCGCACCCCAGTCACACCGTACCGTAGGGAAGAGAAATTGGTTCCAGAAGATCTGGAGGAGACAAACAAAAACCAAACGGAAGAAATCGATCAGCTGATTGCTATTCGGAAGCCGCACCGCTCACCTAAGCCGAGAGAACGTTACATTTCACAACTGTGATTCCATCTGTCACGTGAGGGTATGTTACATGTGTGTCGTCCGCTAAACCGCTAAGCCGATGAGCAAACACAGACATACACAGATCGATTGACCGATAGCTGATTCGTCCTCTCCTTTTCTTTGTGCTGATTGGTTCCTTTTCGACTTATTCCTTTGGTGTAACCTACGAGCTATCCATTACAGTTTTTGAGACGTCCCATCCGGTGTGTGTTCTTATTCACTTCTTACGCGGACTAAGGATCCAGGTGCGATCCAGCAATACTCAAGTTCTACGTGTCAGAGACAATGCGTGGCTCTCGTGCTCCACGCCAATCGATCCGTGCTTATAATCCATAGACCTGTTGTCTCCCTTGGCTAGGTTTTACGGGAAGAGGACCGTCGCCCAATTAAGAACCTCCGATGAGGATAAACTAGGATACAACATGCCGCCCACACCTGACAGGTGAACTTCTCAGGTCCTCAGCCAAAGCCTTCGACTACATAGACACCCGAAATGCAGGGGTCTAGCACATGGTCATTTCACAGTCTCATGCGGATTAGTGTCCTGGATCCCAGCAAGGAGAATGAGGTAACCCAGCTCCCACCCAGCGGTCGCCACGAGGAGGCGCACAGGACAAGCAACAATGGCACCACAGTAGCAGAGGTGGGTAGACCACCTGTAAGGATCTAGCCACCACCAGCCTCAGTGAACCATAGTCTCTCCCGCGAGATATAATATATATATATATATATAAACACCTATATATGGTGGATATATAAAAATAGACATCGTGCCAACTGGAAGTCGTGGTAGAAATATGTACAATAAGTCAGAAGTTTAAAAACAGCAAAATACAAATAGGAATTATTTGTGTTTACCACAAGCCGTGTTGTCTTCTTCTTTGTCAATTGTGGGATTTAGGTGTGGATCAGTGGAATCACTGTAAAGTGTCACGCATGCCTGCCAGTGTCCGCGACTTCACACCATGTCCTCTAGAGACGCCAACCAACCATGTCCTTCATCTCGGACCACTTAGCCCAGAAACGTGCGGGGCTGACAACAGCTTGATTTGAACTTATACTCTTTGTTGTTTCATCGATTTGTGGTAGGTTGCCTACCCATTGGTTTCTTCTCATGCGGCCATTAGTGAGCGAATATAGTTCCATGTAACAGACGCTCGCACGGAATGCGTAAGACTCGACCTAATCACCTTAGTTGACTCCACCACATTAGATTTTTAAGAGATGATCCAGTAGCACTCAGAACGCGAAGTCTAACATCGCCGTTGCTGACGTGGTGTTCCAGTCACACACGAGCTATCCTGCTTAGACACCCATTGTCAAAAGTCGAAAGTCGACGCAAATCATTTGTACTGATCAGTAGGGACTCGCCTCCATACCACCTGATCGCGGAAACACACGCATTTTGTACTCGGCCCTATACCGAGAAAAAAACTTCAGGACGACGCAACGATGCCTCGGATCACGGAAAGCTGATAGGGCTTTAGCAATACGGAGAGACAAATAAGTTCCGATATTGCAATCAAAGGAAACGGTGTTCACAAAGGGGTTGAAGCCATCGATTTGTTCAAGCTGCACAACCTTAAGAACCAGCACAACTGTAGGTGAATGCATGTCTTGGACCTTGTATTCCTATGGGGCGACTGTCCCGCCATATTTGGTAACTTCATTTGCCAAGCGACTTAGAACGGCCTGCATGACCTGCGGGTCTTCACCAAGCAAGCAAAATTATCAGCAAAGTCCATGTCTGTCGCTTGGTTGCTCAGATGTAGCTTTACGCCAGAAACTTTTTGACCTTCCAGAGCACTTAAAAACCACTTCCGATCACGACGTTGAAGAGAAACGGGGACTTGGGGAACCCAGTCGCACACCGCTAGCGATGGCTTACCGTAAGCAGACACCCTGCCAGAGACTTTTTTGTAAGAAGCTCCAAGTATGGTGGTATAGTTTTCGGGAACCCCATCTTTGCAGACAACGCAACAGGGCAGATCGGTCGACCGAGTCGAGCGCAGCTCGGATGTCCAAAATGTGGCAATGGTGGGCTGGCGTATTATGGAAACTTCGAACTTCCTGGCGTTGAACTGCAGGATGTTCTTGAGGGACCAATTGTATGCCTTATCCAGATAACCTTCTAAGGCTATGTGATCCGCTGTAGGGATGGCATGCCAAATACTTAGATCATCGTTCAATAGCATATGTTTTGCAGATAGCACTCTCGCGAAATCATTTATGAAGACCAGGAACAGGCGGGGCCTGAGTACCTAGCCCTCAGGTACGCCGCACTGAACTTCCATTGGTTCAGGCAGGATGTAGTGAACACGTACATAGATAAATAACTAAGCTATTATTCCCGACTATATATAACACGCCATTACAGACGATCACGGTTACGATGAAGGAGAACGTCTCTTATCTAGCCCAGAACAGGATCGATAATTCCATAATTTCGGAGTCTATGCAGTAGAATGCGATGGTCCAGAAGGACGAATGCCTTTGTGAAATATAAGTAGGTGGCATGTAGCTCCAGACCAGTATTCATGGATTCGATCCAGAATGTAGCTGCGATTAACGGCTTAATATTACAAGACCGATTTTGGCGAAAACCATGCTGCTTCGGAATGAGAATGTTGTTGCGTCCCAGGTAATCTATTAATGCCTCAACCACAATAGATACCATGAGATTGGAGCTCATCGGAAGGATTGTTATCGGGTGATAATTCGCTTTCTCCACATAGCCACCAAGAATGTAGATTGAAGTTATGCTATTAATCTTCCGCATCGTGTGGAAATGTCTCTTGTTAATAAATCGCATAACAATTATTGCTTAGGTTTCAGATAATACCATAACAGCAACATTCAACGCTTGCGACTGAATACCATCTGCGCCAAGGGAGCTGTAATGGCTCAACTACATCCGCCACTTTAATACAGCCGTGGTTGAAAATGATATGTGGCAGCATAATCTGCGTAGGCAGTATTTAAGGTGCATGTGCCCTTTGGAAGTCATGGCGAAATTGTTGTCTAATAACGATGGCCTACACTTCTGCCGATTTTGCTATCCCGCATCCCTCGTGGAGGGCATGATTTCCGCGCTTAACACTGAGAAACGTATTACTTATCTACGTGGTAGATTTGGGTTGGAGCAGAATGTTATCATCAGGAATGTTGGTTCTTGCCTTTGTCGTATTGGACTAGCTAAATGCAGCTATTTCTGGGTGTTTTATGGACATCCCAGATCTCTCGATCCGTAGACAATGTAAACAAAACATGCCGAGTCCCTCGCTGCCATGCATTTCCGAGTCATATTCCTTATGATCGACTTCGTCTTCTTACATCGGTGGATTTCGTTCTTCTGGTGGGGGACTTCAACCTGCACGCACTCGAAGTTCCAGCATCGCCCAGCGAACAGTTCAAGGCTGATTTGCAAGAACTGATTACCGATGTACCACTGTATAACAATGTCACCTCTCCCACTCGTTCCAGAATGGGTGACACCCCCTCTGTCTTGGACCTTGTGCTCACCAACGAGGAACTAATGATTGACACCGTTACCATAGCTACACCACTAGGTCGTAGTGATCACGCGACGTTACACTTTCGTTACATCTGTTATTCGGAGTACGTTAGAGAGAACGACGTGGAAACGTATATGGTTACACATTACGACATCTTGTCTAACCTTGTTCAAGACACCAACTGGTCCTTCCTGACCGAGAATCCGCCCGATGAGGCTTGGATGGTGTTTGTCACCAAATCCACTGAGCTAGTGGCAAATGCATCAGAACGCAAGGCCTTTCGCCCGAAGCAAGTGAATTCGTTCCTAAGAAGCCGTACGAGAAAATCTATGGCCTTAAGGGATTCGGCCTGGTACGCTTACAAAGTTTGTCCAAGTAATCTGACCTGGGGAGTCTACACAACTCAACGAAACCACTGCGTCAAGTTGATTGGCGAAGACAAACTCCAGCACCAACAGAACTTAGCGGCGAAATTCAGCAAAACTCCAAAGCTGTTGTATAGACATATCAACAAACTCCGTAGAGTGCAGCGCGGGATCCCGGTCTTGCGTGCAACAGATGGTCATGCGCAAACGGCACAGGACGCGGCCAACGTGTTTCGTCAACACTTCCTCCATACTTTCCGGAGTG
The DNA here is from genome assembly GCA_944474145.2 of Dicrocoelium dendriticum. Classification (NCBI taxonomy): domain Eukaryota; kingdom Metazoa; phylum Platyhelminthes; class Trematoda; order Plagiorchiida; family Dicrocoeliidae; genus Dicrocoelium; species Dicrocoelium dendriticum. The sequence continues at coordinate 22,837 of CALYDF020001185.1, forward strand.
AACCATCCCTTCACCCGATTTTGACAGAGCTCTCACCGTTCCCAGGTTTACACAACGTATCGTTCACGGCAACCAATGTGTTGAAAACGCTAATGTCGTTGCGTGTGCACAGCTCGCCAGACGTAGACGATATTAAACCGAAGGCGTTGAAGGCAGCGGCCCTAAACATTGCCGAACCATTAGCTCGGTTCTTTCAACGTTGTCTTGACGAAATGCTGACTCCCACGATGTGGAAACATGGGGTAGTCACTCCCATTTACAAAAGCGGTAATCGTGCGGAGCCGTCGAACTACCGTCCAATCACTCTCCTCCCAGTTTTATCCAAACTAATGGAACGTATAATTGCGGAGGCGCTGATGGGATATCTGGAGAACAACAATATCATAGTGCCACAGCAACGCGGATTCCGCCGAAATCGATCCTGCACTACAATCTTGCTGCTCGCCCGAGCAAGCTGGACGGAGTCAGCTAATGCTAGATTTGAAGTCAACGTTGTCTACCTAGACTTTTCGAAGGCATTCGATCGTTTGGACCACCGCATCCTCCCACACAACCTTCGAGGCTACGGAATCTGTGACCCTGTGCTTGCTTGGATCGCCAACTTTCTCACTCAATGTCAGCTGAATGTGAGAGTCCGCAGCTCCATGTCCGACCCAATTGACGTCCAGTGCGGTGTGCCACAAGGGTCAGTACTGGGGCCACGTTTATTTTTAACATTCATTAACGACCTTGACAGTGTACTACAGTCGAACTTCTTGCTGTTTGCAGATGATGTCAAAATTTGGCATGACATCCGGACAGAGGACGATCACACAACACTGCAGAGTGATCTGGACAGGGCGTAGACTTGGTCATCCGAAAACATGCTCCAATTCAATGTCGCCAAGTGCAAAAAGTCGTGAGCTTACGCCACCAGCTCATTCATGAATACTTACTCGGGGACCAGCCGTTGCAACATGCTTCCCAGGAATGCGACCTCGGAGTGATCGTGCAGGACGACCTTGGCTGCTCCAGACAAGCTGAAAAGGCATCGAAAAGGGCCAGTCAACATCTCGGACTCTTACGGAGGGCTTTCGGAAATTTTCAGCCATCTGTATTTCCGCAAATGCTGAGCGCTTACGTGAGACCCCACGGGGAGTATGCGATCCAGGCCTAGCGTCCCTGGCGCAAGCGCGACATCCGTGCACTTGAAGCTCCACAGCGTAGAGCAACGAAGCTCGTCGGAACAATGGAACAATGAAACAATGGTATATGACGGGTAAAAAAGCATACACTTAACGAGTCCCGCAGGTTGGCAATAGAAATACTAACAAATTGGCAAACCACATATGTGGTTGAAGTAAGGAGCGTCGGTGAGATAAAAGTTAGAAGTATAACAGTTTTAGGGGGATAAAGTGGTACGACGCAAAACTGGCTAAGAAATTGTTATCGTTGGTGATGATAGCAAATAAAAATGGAGTACTCACCGGTTCGCACAGATTTACGACCGTGAATTTGGGGTATAAATCCAAAGAGGCTGGTCAGCCTAAATATATACAAGCGTTTTCGTTCATAAAACAAAGCGCAGGGCGCTCAGTGCGACGTCCAATCGTTTTTTAAACGTATCTAATGTGGGGGCACAAACAACTGAGTTTGGTAGGGCGTTCCAGGACCCGCAGACCCGGAGGGAGAAATAGGTTCTCCGACAGCCTAGACGACTGTACTGTTGGCTCAGCTTTAAACTGTCACCGCGAAGGTTAGTGTTCGGGCTGCGCTTCAAGAGGTGGCGGCATACGTGACTGGGATCGCTCAATATCTGGTACACTAGTATGAGGTCTCCACGAAGTCGCCGGTACCGTCCGCTGAACACTCCGAGTATCTCCAGTCGTTCCTGGTAAGGAGTGTGGCGCAAGCCTTTGACGATTTTCGTTGCTTGACGCCGTGGGGTCTCAAGAGCTGCAAGGTCACGTTTTAGCCAGGGTTGCCAGGCCTGGATTGCATATTCGACGTGAGGACGCACGTAGGCATTCAGCATCAATGAGAAGATGGATGGATCCAAAATTCCGAATGCTCTTCGCAGGAGTCCAACGTGCTGGTTGCCCCTTTTAGAAGCGGAATCTGACTGTTTGGAACACCCGAGGTCTTCCTGTACCAGCACACCCAAGTCGCGTTCCTGAGTGGTGGTCTTCAGATCGTGTGCCCCAAGCTTGTAGACGTGGACTTGTCGATGGCGGATATGAACAACACGACATTTGTTCACATTAAACGGCAGGGTGTTTCTCACCGACCAATTCCAGGCCGCATTCAAGTCACGCTGTAGGACTTCATGGTCGTCCGATCGTGTTATCGCCCGCCAAACCTTGAGGTCGTCCGCGAAGAGTAAGAAATTCGACGTAATAACTCTTACTAGATCGTTAATGAAAAGCAGGAACAAACGAGGCCCAAGTACCGAACCTTGCGGTACGCCGCATCCCACACGAATCGGATCGGAAAAGGATGATCAAACTCTAACTTCTAACTGCCGTTCAGAGAGAAAGTTACCGATCCATCCTAACAACGGGTCTCCGATACCGTACGGTTGGAGTTTAATGAGCAGGATTCGATGATCCAGGCGATCGAAGACTTTCGAAAAGTCCAAGAATGCAACATCAACTCCTGTTTCCTCATCGACAGTCTCGGTCCAGTTGTCACGAGCGATCAGCAGATTCGTCGTACATGAACGATGTTGACGAAACCTATGCTGTTCTGGCGCAATTATGCCGTAGTTTTCCAAGTATCCCATGAACGCGTCTGCTATCACCGCTTCCATGACTTTGGCGATCACAGGCAGAAGCGTTACGGGGCGGTAATTGGCAGGATCCGATCGACTTCCTGCTTTGTATATGGGCGTTATTACACCTTGTTTCCACCTCGAAGGTACTATGTTCTCATCGAAACAGCGCTGAAAAAATGCAGCTAGTGGTTCGGCCAAGTGGATGACAGCTACCTGTAATGTTTTCGGGTGAATGTTATCGGCCCCGGGAGAGCTGTGTGGACGCAAGGATAGCAGCTTCTGCAGCACCATTTCTGCAGTGAACGTGACGTTGGATAAAACGGACGGTGGGGTAACTAGTGGCGGAATATACGTCGAGGCTTGTACACCTTGGACGATTGGGGAGTACTGGGCCCGCAATGCGTTGGCTGCCTCCTTCGCAATATGTGTATACCCATTGGTCGTATTAAGTGGTGGGATTCCCCGTTGCACCTTGCGAAGTCCATTCACATGTTTGTAAAGAAGCTTTTTGTTCGAACAGAATCGTTTGGCTAGCTCCTGCTGATGCGTTCTCTTGTCTTCGCGAACCAAAAGCACACAGTAGTTGCGATGCGAAACGTATTCCGTCCAGTTTTCTGCGCTGGGGTTTGCTTTAAACATGCGCCATGCCCGATCCCTTAGAGTCATGCAATTTCGCGTCCGGCTTCGCAAGAATGATTTCGCTCTGCGGGGATGTTGGGAAACTTTTGGTGTTGAGGCTTCTATGACTACTGACGTGATGGTGTTCGCAAATGTTTCCCAGGCTACTTCTGGGGTGCAGTGAGCTAGAAACGTACAAATGGTTTTCTCAACTAGATCAGACAGAACGTGGTAATGGGTAACAGATTGCCTCGTTTCGAGCTCCGCAGCTGGATATTAGGCGTAGCAGATGTAATCGAACTGCAAAGTCACGTGATCGCTACGGTCCAAAGGACTGTACACATTTAGTCCATCGACCATGAGCTCTTCGTTAGTGCGCACGAGATCTAATATCGATGGGTTGTTTCCTGTTCCGAACCTGGTTGGAACGGTGACGTGATTATACAAGAAGATGCTAGAGAGTAGCTCTTGCAAATATGCCTTGAACACTTCTGTCTCGGATGCTGGATTTTCCAAGTCATGGGTGTTGAAATCTCCTGCAACGAGGATGTGGCTATACTTCTGATTAAGCACGGAGCGAAAAGCGGAGATAAGTCTGTTGTCCCTTTCCGGAGTGGATTTCGGTGGTCGGTAAACCACAGAGAGAAGGCATACGTCGTTGCGTTCCAACCACAGTTTGCACCAAAGGACGTCGGTGACACAAGTCAAATGAGCACGCCACCGCCCTTGCCAGTTCTGTCGTTCCGGAGAAGTGACATACCCGGTATGGCAATCTCAGCGTCTATGATTTCGCCGCTCAGCCAGGTTTCGGCGATCATTATGATGTCTCGAGGCTCCGAAGCCAAACGGTGACGGAGTTCTACCAACTTACTTATGAGGCCTTGTGCATTAGTATACATGCAGGATAGTGCTTTTGTAACCAAGAGTGAGCTAGCACAGGTTGTGGTAGGTATGGAGTTTGTGCCGACCGTTAACGGGTCGGCCACTGACCGTTTTTTTGTGGTGACGTTTGCCTTTGAGTTTGCTTTCGGTTAGACGACTGATCGCGGCCTTCCGGGCCCTGCTGGTCCCCCGTGTTCAGCCGTGTTTCGTGGGATATTGTGGTTGTCGATAAATCTATGCCTTCACAAAGTTGCATGAGTGGATGGTTCAACAATTTGATCACTCCCCGTGAGTCGTTGGTAATCCGTGGCAGCGTACCTGATGCGTTTAATCGAATTTCCGCTGGCAGCTTCGTGGGGAATTTGGACCAGTTTTCCAAGGCGAGCGGTAACAGAGGCTTGTTTCACATACCCTACCAACACAGACTGCAGTCTCTGGGATTGTACAGTGGTGAATATCGTCGTCACCGAGGAGACCTCATCATGGTCTTCTTAATACTGATGAATACAAATCACCCATGTCGCAGTCTCTTGCAGCTGAGCCAAAATACCAACCTGAGAAGTCAGCAGCTCAAACTGGCTACACACTACAGCCGACTTGATTGTCGACGAAACTCTTTCTCACTCCGTGTGTCCCGTGCCTGGAATGCGCTCCCCACTCACGTCGTCCTTGCCCCCACATTATTTGGTATAGCACGTCCTAATTCGGAGGATGAAATAACGAGACCCAAACCATGAGGTTACTGACCCTCCTCGCAAAGTGGCGCTGATGTTACATACAGAAGCGTCCCAATGAGCGATTTGGATGTATACAAACTGGAGTAACGTACCACATCTCTCAACGGAAGCAACACACGAGTGAGCGTTATCCGTGCCTTTGATTTCTTTTTCCCACATTTGTTGTAATAACAGCTCTGCTTTGGGTGCAGACATCCAGTCCATACTTCAAACTATCATTATGAAGTGGTGCGTTGAAATCTGTAGTGGCCTAAAAAACGATTTACTTGTTCGCTTATCCTTCCATTTTATCTATTGCTCCAACCACCCTGCGGGACCTGTCAAGCACATGCTTTTTTACCCGTTATAAATCATTGTTCATGGTTCAAGTGTCTACAGCATCTCAACAGTACTAAAGCTGGTAGGATAGGGTGTGTTCTTATGGGGGTAGCTAGAAATAAGCCCGTGCAACCACGCGTTAAACAGCGCACAGGCTTGGATGCAGCTGGAATTGTTTCTATTCGGATTTGTCACTAATGGTACGCTCTGCCGATCTATCATTTCTGCGCCCACATTATTACTACATAAAAATGACTCAAAGGCGCACTACACAATATGAATTGCCGGATTTTAATTATGTTCATGGAGTGACGACAAGAAGCAGAGAAACATTCTGCAGGCCAACTCACACGAAATCGGGAAGACAGATCTACTCATGTCGAAACGCGGACAATATGATGAATCCATCTATGCCCATTTCACTTTACTATCACATATATAAAGTCATGTGATTCACCTGAATCTCCCCTGCGAACATATCAAGCCTCAGTTTTTCCCGTAAGATACCACTGATCTGCAGTTGCTCGTTCCATGCCTACGATGGAACTCTAAGTAATTTGCGTTGTACAAGTAGAAGTTCCTCACACCTAGATACACTCAGACAGCCATTACACCCGGAAAACACCGTGCGGCCGTTGCATCCCTTCGCGAATGTTCGTAAATGCTCATTCCATCAGCACTCGTTGCGAGTAATACATTCAAACCGGTTGTTACTGACGAGTGGTGAGAACAATTTGGCTACCGGGTGAGTAAAAATGGTGTGGTTATGTTATTAAATGTGAGAAAATTAATAGGCCTATAATTAAAAAATTATAGCTCAGATCACAACAACGTAGTTGGCGGTAATAAATGAGATCTCACGAAAAAACAATTTTATTCAACGAAGCGGTTTCATGCAATCACCAATAAAGATAACTGTGCAGTCTTTTCAAGGGGCCATGCAACAAAAGCTTTACTAATTAACTTGTATTGGTGGATGTAGAGAAACTTAACCCTGCTTTCTCAAATAGCTCACAGGAAGCATTGTATTCATCAGTAATTTCTTTACGTCCACTGGCAATGGCCCGGAATATATATTTCAACACCGTGAAGTCCACTCTGAATTCAGGAATCTAAATTCAAGGTAAGCTAGTAAGCCCGATGCTCTCTACTAATTGTTTTGGGAGAGTATGCCAATACCCTTCTCATGCGATCGACAAACCTATTCAATCGGGGCCTACACGGTGCTGTTATTCCCGACATTTGGACATCTGTCGTAAGGATGCCCGTGCCAAAATGGGATCGGTGGGATTCCGTCTGAAAGCTTACACGTCGGTCATCTAACTCTTCCAGCGACTACATGTGCTTTGGATCTCAACAAACACTCCGGCCGTAAAGGCATTTCCGTTTGCATACAGACTCTGAGGATCCACATTGGATTCAGTAGCGTACATTGTTCATCCTACAGCTTCCTCATTGGACTCGAAATAGAAGACTGTGTGGCCTCTCTTCCTTTATGAAATCAATGCTTTTATAAATGTCGACAGATCAATCCTGTTGAGTCAGCTGTCTGCGAGTGGCGTTCAACAAGCATTGTGCAACCTGATAAGCAACTATTTCGCTGTCATTGTACACATATATGCGGTAGAACAACTCCAATATTCGTGATGACTGGGGGCGTATTGCAGGCAGAGGCGCACTACTCATCTATTCTCTTTATGCAAGGCGATGCTTTTAATTTCCTCAAAATATAGGATGTAAGTATGCTGCCGACGCTGTTCATGGCAGCAATCCTTCACCTGCTGAATCATCAACGACTCACTAAAACCGGTTTGATGAGTTAAGCAGTGATCGTTGTCCCGCTCCCGTATTCTCAACGCCTCTAAGTACGGCGATGTGACTTGCTATTTTCTGCGCAACGACAAACGCCTGACTAGGACAAAAACGTTTGCCCCCTGATGGCAAGCGACTACAACGTACTCACTTCATCCACTGTTAAGTACCTAGGTGTATATATATGCCATCATCTACCTTGGTGATCACATGTTGACGAAAGTTTCCGCTAGGAGCGAAAACCATCATCTTATGCCCGACACAGTGCATACCTTCAGTACTCTGTTCGTTAATCTACAAATTCTTGAATGCATATTCCTCCTCATTGCCTATATTGCGCACCAACCATTTTCCTAGTCTTCTTTCAAAGTATTAACATTGATTATGCATTCCATTAAGCCTGTTACCAGGAACAGCGGTTTGCTCAGATAGCCTCTGGTTGACTTCATATTTTCTGGTCCTTTTGGAACATACAACACTTTTTCATTAAAGCTTTTAACTGATGCTTTCCCTCTTCACACTGGTTTATCAGAAGTTGCTACAACTTCTCTACCCGCAGGAAACTTAGAGCTTTTATACTTGCGCATTTTCTCATAACTCAACCTCCCCGTATTTATCCCGTTTGATACTGGAGACCAAGAAAATTACCTGCACCATTCCTGAACCTTAACTTGGGTAGTGTGAATGCATTATTGCTTCTTTTTACGTTTAGATTGTAGTTTCATAATGAGGTTATGCATCATTATGGCCGCAATGCTAGTATGGAATGCTGAAAATGTTCCCAGATAAGTTCATAAAGCCTTTAGTGAATTGACTAATTCTCTTAAAACATTTTGATGTGCGCATCGATTTCACAGTCGTAAAAGTTGCGTGCCTCATTATTAGAAACAATCAGACAGCCATCGCACTCCCGTAAAAGCAGGGTAATGCTGTTTCAGCCTTTCGGGAAATGTCAGCAGTGCACGTTCCATCTGGCCCATGTTGGGTTCGAATGTGAGAACCATTTTCGTATTGACTTGATCCACTGGTATTGCCTTGCACTTTGAAACTACAATAAACGTCCCGTAGCGTGCATTATCTGGTGTCAGAGCTAGCCTGAAAGCATTTATTTTGGCACACGGGTATCTGCGGCCCAGCAAAACAACGTAGAGTTAGTTCACCTGCAGTTACGGTGAAGTTTACATAGGCAGGACTAACGGTAGACGGATGGCGGAACACCTGCCAAATTGGCTACGGCAAGCGTTGGGGCAACAAACTGGTGCGGATAAACTAAAGAATCGCAGTCCTGCCTCGTCCACTGCGAGGCATATCGTACTGATTCGTCATCACGTGGATCCAGCTACCGCGTCCGAAATACTGGTGCGCGATAAGAATCCAAAAAGCCTGGCTATCACTAAGGGTTTGTTTATCTTGAAGTATCAGCCGGTGTTCTGTGCACAGAATCAACTGAAGCAATCTGTTAGATTGTCTTGGTTTTGATGGATCATTTTGTTTCAATTTGGGTTTCACATATTCACTTATGTTTCTTCCTAACTGTATTGCGTTCGCGGTTGATGGGAGCAATGGAAAGGGCAACATCGCACAACATATATCTTCTTTCTGCGCTAGGTAAATTGACTGATGGGATGCGTTTTTTCAAGTCAAATTTCTAGCAATATTGCATAAGTTTCCTTTTTTCCGATGGGGTATTTTTACTGTATTCTCTCTTTCGCCGTATTACTGCATTACTAGTTGAGGATGAAAAAGCGGCGATAAACACATCGTGAATCATTCATGGCACAGTACAACACCCATCAGCGTTACAGATGATCTGCTATCAACTTGTGACTTCATACAGATGAACAGCTGATTCCTGAAACAATAGGTCAAAGGTTACAAAATTATCATGGGACCAGAAAAAGAAGATGATAATTCGATTTAATTTACGTATGAGTATATTTTGTGTGTTACACATGGTATTCTGACTCAATCCCTGTTTTGCTTAGAACAGGTACAGCACCCTAAACAACAGCAGAAGTGTTTCGACTTGAAATTGACGAAATTGGCATTAACTTCCTGCTAATTTAGTGGTGGTCAGCTCTGACCTCAATGAAGATATTTCTACTATGTCGCGTCGTAGTTGGCAAAGAGCGAGCAGAGATTTGAATGACTACGGGATACCTGTCGTCAAGGTACTTCTAGCTGGATGATTACAAGTCAGATGAAATTTCCAAATTGGGTGTCATGGGCAGACAAGCAGACAGATATTAAATAAGCAAAAAGCGCAATATAAAATCTAACGCTCAGCCTTATAGGTTTTCGGAAGAAAACGCTTTATCTGACATGAACTGGGTGTATTGTTCGAAAACGTTCTCGTACAATCTTCAAACTACTGACCTGTCAAACAATGCTACACAATTTCTGGTTCACCTGCGTCTGAACAGTACTCCCTATAAGGAACTTAGCTAGTTTGTTCGTCTGAAATAGATCACAAACCAGATAGACTAAATACTAGTCCGGAAAAGCCGCATGCGTCCGTTTCGTATTCATGCTATCCGTAAATGGTGCGTATTGCCTCGGCTCCCTTCTGGGAACCGAACCGCCCGGGAGCTGTTGGCTTAGAAAACCAGCCAGCAGCTTATGCCACTGAGCCTTGGAGGAGGATAGTCGACCATCACGGATTGAACTCTAAATGCAAAGTACCTCGACCCATTCTCAAATGACATGCAAGTTACTGTCCCCTGCAGAGGGATGTGTTCGGCCCTACAGCATCAGAACTTCCCTACTAGTAACTGTTTACCCATACAGCAGTTTGAGGACTACTAGGGCTAATCATTTTGTAGCTTTTATGGAATTTAGATAGTCATAGTGGAGCCGAATTCTTCCGAGAATTTACTAACAACAGATTGGCATAATGGAATGGAGTTTCCTTGATGCTAGCCATCTGTTTTGCTGCTATATTGGGATTTACAACAGCACTGCCAGAAACTTCAGTTTGTCAAGCGCGGTTTAGAATTCTATGACACATTATGTGGTTTTTCTCCTGTATGTCATTTCATCACTCGGAAATTCTAATAAGCTAGTTTGCCGAACAACCACCTTGTGGTGCCAGCTGGGTGTTTCGGGATTATCCAGTTCCAGTAAGTCGTTCGGCGGCAGTGTTCCATGACGTGGTGGGTTTTCGCCTGACAAGCGAACCCCATAAAAAGCCCCACATTTCCGTTTGACAACATTGTGAAGTGAAGGATTTGACTTACTCCTAAATAAAGTCACTGCCGTTTGTTTCATACTGGCCAAGCGTTGTATTTCAGCAACTTAATGCAGAAATGTTGAGCAGAATTGTGCCCCTGATTGGAAAAACAGCAAATCAAAGGCGTATGAACTGGACAATCAATCACCGGCTCCTAATGAGCGCGATTATCCGAATTCGTTCCGTTGCCTTGCGGGCAGGCAATTCGGCCAAAGGCTTTAGGTGGTGTTCCGTAAGTCAACACCCTACTTCGACTTGGGTAACCGGGTAGGACCTCGTCCTCTGACAAAACCATGCACGCATCCGTGTTGTGTTGTGTTTGTTTAACCATCCCTGTACCTTCCATGGTTGTTGACGGCTCCATGCCTATTCGTAGGTTATTTCGAATATAATAAGCAATCCAAGTTTTATGGTTAGCAACTTGTGCTTGAGTTGTGCCTGCATTAAATTGCAGATAACGGGTTCGTTATCCCAATTATTCGAGTGAGTCAAGGCAAAGTAATTCCACCTTATCTCAATTTTCGCTACGAAACAAGAAGGCAGCTGATTCCACATAACTATGATGCAAATTATACAGGATTTTACTGGGGTCCAGTCAAAATGTTCTTTAGCTTAACCAGATCAGGTGCAAAGAGTGGAGCGTGCGCTGCCAGTGTACTTACGAACAGAGGCAATTAGATAACTTCAGCTGTGTGCTTCATTTGAAAGTCATAATGAGGTGCATCTAAGGGTTGAAAGCAGCTGTCCGATAAATATCTGAAATGACTCAGGGATAAACCACTAACATTTTAGTAACTTACAGACGTCGGTCGTGCTTTAATCGTTAAAGGCATATGCGCCATCTCATGTGGCATAGGCACACAGAGACAGACAGCACTGGCAAAATGTGGCTTTAGTCTCATTATCTGAGGACAGCCGAAAGTTTGATAGACAAGTATCACCAACTCATCGTTGCGCAGCAGATCCAGGTGCCATTACTTACCTTCCCAAGAGAACAGGAATTGACTGTATGCATGGATTTTAAGCAGAACTTAAAAATAACACAAATTAAAGTGCCCTTGGCGAAAGTGAGTAGAAATCATCTAGGTGGAACATAAACAGACAAGCGCAACACACCGAATGCTGGAACCAAGTGAGATAGAGTTCCCAACAACTGATGTTGCGAATCCTGAAGTCCACACCTACAAAGAAAGCAGGCGCCAGGCCAGTCAACTGTTACCGTCGATCTCAGCACACTTGTATACCAACTCACTGACTAGCTACCACACGGTTTTGCTCGGGTATACAAAGTAATTGCACATGGTAGAAGCTGAGCAGCGCAGTCGGCTTGTACACTGATGATGTGTCATATATATTGTAAACCGTCTGGAGGATTCCTCTCCAAATACCAACGGGAGGTGGCATCGTTCGCATAGTGTTCATCGATGGCCGAAATGGCTGCAGGCTCTTGTCAGCGGGTGCGGGCGAACTCCCGGTCCGCTAGCCATCGCGCAACTGGCGGTGGTCACGTGGCAACGAAACGTCTGTGTGTCGTTCGGGTGCACTGCTGGTGCCCAATTTTTAACTAATTCACCCACCAGTGTGACCACGATCTGTAAACAACTAAGTAAAGGAAGAGAAGTGAAGATGATGATGAGATGAAATGATGAGATGAAATGACATCGAAACGCGTCGTGGTTGTTCAGTGTTTTCGGTTGGGTAACAACCAATTTCCATCTACTTTGAATACGGTCCCAGTGATCGCAGTGACTAAGGTTCATTTCAATGTGAATCACAGTCCATTACATTGACATTGCGCGTCGCAATCCAATCACACAACGTGTAGTCCAAATTTGACCCTCCAAATTACAGTATTATTGTTATTAACATTAGTACTATCATTATTATTTTTGTTCAGTTGACAGTACCAACCATTACCCGGTATCCGTAGATTAGTATAACTCGTACTGAATCACTCATTGCATCCGTGGTATACTCTGGCACAAGTTAGCCGGAATATCAATCTGAGACTCGAAATCTTAGACCGAGAAGCCCAACCATCCCGGTTGTCCCCGCAGCTGCTCTTTACGTGTATGTTTGCTATGAAGCTGACTCGAGCTCTGTTCTCTTCTGAGTTGGCCTGTTTTCATGAAGCAGCTAAAACTGGCACGCACTCGATAACACCTTCTATGTACAACGTCCAACCAAGTGTCCAAATTTGGTTGATATGGTTCTGTTTCGCCGCATCTGGCTGGACACATAAGGAATGACCATAAGTGTATTGCGCCCTCCCTGTGTGCCGAGAGGAAGCTCCACAAAAATGTCTTTATCCATCTACTCAAGATTTCCATGTGCCCACGCCAAAAAGGTTGCCAACAGTAGTCGCAACATCCGACGTGACACAAGAAGTAATCTCGAGATTGCTTGGATAAATCGTTGTCCGTCTAGATGGTTTCCAAATGTTTAAATCGAAAATACACCTACTTCGCAACGGAAGATTGATTGATAAGATGCAACTGGTCAATTACCGCGAACTTTAGCTTGTACTGATGCAACGTATGCACAAAAATAAGCGCAGCGAATGAGATGGAATTGCTTTCAGCTATTCCAGCAAGGCCCATTATAATATAGAGTACAGGCTAACGGCATTGGATATCGAGTTGAGATCTCTTGGCATTCGATTCAACTTAAGCAAAGCTCAATTTCAGAGCTACGATTTTTGTCGAAATAGGTAATATTCTCCTAGCTCATGCTCACCAATTTGAGGAATAATGATTCGTGACGGACAAGATGGAATTTGCTTGAAATTTCCGTAGGATGATCAGAGTGCGTGTATGAAAATAAAGGTAACCTATTAGCTCGGAGAAAGGAAGAACTTCGGGTGCGGAGACGATTGGTAGCATCCGTTTCGGATTTTCAGGTTTTGCACAACTACACGACGTCTGTACCTACAGAGAGACCATGGGTAGATGGCGCTGCACCACCCACAACTCCAAACATATACCATATCCAGTGTAACATTGAAGGAATAAGGTCGGGAGGCAGGTGGATGTTAGCCATGTTTTATCAACGGAGCCGGTCCACACTCCTTCACAGGCAAACACAAGCACGCTATATTTGGGAATCAAGCGCATAAAAGGCGGTGGCTGGACCGTATATCGCTCCATACTGAGTGCATGGAACCACTCTTTGATCCTAACATGGCCACAAGGACCGTGCACCCGTCCCCTCCAGCAACGACCAAGTGTCTCCTGGAGCCAGTATGGACGAGGTAGTGGGTAATAGACAGGTAGGGACCTTGTCAACATGCACATCAAGCGCAGCCATATCGGGGATATCAGGCAACAGCCAAACACATTCAACGACATCAAATAAATTAATTGAATAATTGTGAAATAATACCACTAAAATATTAGAAGTAGGTCGTAACGAACAAGCTTGTTTTCAGTGGATCATCATCAGGCTAATACAACAATAACTGTGTATGTCCATAATGAACACGTAAATTACAGGCGTCATTAAATCAAAATATCTCATCCAAAAGGCTATGTGATTAGCCCTAACTGAGTGGAGTCGGGGGAATTATGTAATAGGTTTGCTTACTTATCTTAGTCTGAGGACAGGGTATACAGATCGTCTGCACAAACTTCTTCTCTGTGAACAACACTGAAATTCTTTTACCTGCGAAAACACTATAAGCAGTTAGATTGAGTGGTTCAATTTGAAGTATCTATTCCCAAGTAGCTATACTTAAGCCGTCGTCCGATTTGGCAGCTTAACGTCAAGTACAGTAAGGTCGAACGTACCGCTGCATTGTACACTCTACCCTTCAGGGCGAGAGTAATGTCGCGCCGCCGCCATAGGTGGTGAAGGTTAGCAAAAGTACAAGGGTACAAGTACAAGAGCTGGTCCTCGTTGAGACCCTGTCGAGATCTCCCTTCGGTGCCGCGTGCTCGTCCACTGTTTTTATGTCATGCGAGATCCTGACCTCCGAAAATATTAAGAAGTGCGATCGGACCACAATGACAAGGTCGTTGATGAAGGAAAGGAACAAACGTGGACTTAGTACGCATCGTTGAAACACGCCACACTAGACTTTGATAGGGTTAGGAATTGAGTCGCGGACTAACACTGTAATGTGAGTGTCATATCAGAGTGAGCGAATAGATTAACTGAGCGACTCAGAAAGCCTATGGGAGACGGGCGTCACAGATTGGATTGCTGGACACGGTTGGTAGATATTGGCGTGAGTTACACACCGTTTGTTTATCTGAGTCAACGAAGGAATATCATCGACTCAGAAGGGTAGCAAGTTATCAATGTGGACGTGCAACTTATGTCCAGTTGCTTGGCTTGTTATATGTGTTGTAATTTTTGCCCAGTTGATTTGGTCAACTAAACGCTTTTTCTTGAAATACTAAACTACACAGCACACTCAACTGACGTCGAATTATGACCTTGTTTATACAACCCATCACAGGGTGGCCAAATCCATAGCTCCAAAGTTTGTAAATTAGAATGTGGTGGTCCAGGCGCTCGGAAGCGTTATAGAATTCTAAATAGACGACATCGACTCTGGCATCGACTGACCTCATCCAGCTTGCTAAAGCTAGCAGTAGGTTGTTGTGCAGGACCGAGATCAGAGAAAGCCGTGCTGCTGTGACACTATGAAGTTGTTTCACTCAAGGGATCCCATTTGCGCTTCAGCGATTATGTCTCACATTACTTTGGGAGGAGAATGACTGAACAGTAGTTCAAGGGCTAACGTGAGCCTTATATGACGTAGACTTGGTGGTGATGGGAACTGTGTCAAAAGATTAGCATTCGCTCTGGGAAGTGCGGGTAAATTGCTGCCGAAGGGCAACGACCGTCGTTTTTATGGTTGGCGCCGTACCATCTGCAGCATTTATAACGATTCTGCACTGAACATTCCGGTGCTTATTAATGTGCCTGTACAGTATTTTGGGAGTAAAACTGAATTTCGTCACTAAGCCATGTAGGTGTTGAAGTGTCTTCACAACCAACTGGATGCAGTGTTTTCGTCGAGTTATATAGGCACCCTAAGTCGGTACACCCGGATAGAATTTAGAAACGTTCCATTCCAAATCCTTTAAGGACATGCATTTTGGTGTCTGGCTACTCAGAAAGGACTGCACTTGTTTCTGGTGAATATCGTCGACCTTCGACGCATGTACTACTAACTCGGTGAACTATGTGACAAATTCTTCCTAGACGATATCAGGAAGCTGATCAGCTAGGAAGTACCAGTTGGTTTCTTGAAGGACCTAGTGAACTTGCACAATGGGTGACCATGTATGTTTCCTCGTTGTTTTCAAAGGTGTAATTCGTGTGGCAAATGTTGCAGAAGAGCAGAGTCGCATGGTCGCTACGGCCAAACGGTACATAGATGGTTACGGTATCGACCATTCGTTTCTCGGGGTTGAGCACAATGTGCAAAACAGATGGCCCATCACCCGTTCTGAGTTGCGTGCGAGAGGTGACATGGTTGTATAAATGTACGTCAGCGATTATACCTTGCAAGTCGGCTTTGAATTGTTCTTTGGGCGAAGCGGGGAATTTGATTGCTGTCGGGTAGAAGTCGCCCAACAGAGGGAGTTGGCTGTACTGCTGTGCCAGGAATTGCTTTATAACAAACGCCAGGCAGTGCTCCTATTCTAGGGTGTTCATTCGAGGGCGGTATTTTTTAAGTAATTTCACATCACCATGTTTCAGATGCAGGCAACACCAAAGAGAATCAATAACTTGCATGTCTGGATCGTCAAGTATATCAATATGGATGTTTCATCGGTTATACAGGAACACTCCGCCTCCTCTACTGGGTCGATCGTTTCGTAGGGTAATCATGCTAGACAGAGTAGTCTTAGCATTGGTGTTCACCGTGCTCAGTCATGTTTCTTTAGCCATGACTATGTCCTAAGCCGTGAAGACTTAAGGAATATGAAGCTGCTTAGTTTGCTTAGAAGACTTTGTGCGTTGGTATGAAAGCAGTTCAGAGCTTCACTGATTAAGAGCTTGTTTTCTGATGTCGATTTCCAGAAGAGTCTATGCCGACCATTGTGGGGTCTGCTGCCAGTCGTTCTTTGATTGAACGGCCGAAATAAGCCGCAGGCCATTTCGGGTTGGTATGTAGAGTGCTCAGTGTCAGTGAGTGGCTAATTAGCTGGTATTCCGTCAGCGGTCTAAAGTTTTGACAATGTCTCGCCTCTGAGCTGCATGGTTACCTAGTTGCACATGTGACCTGCTTGCCCAGTGTGACTTTTTCTATTTGTGGCCGTGTGTCTATCACCTTTATGTATATTTCGGAATTCGGAATTCTGCGCATTTCATGCCGCATTTCGATCGCTATTTCTGTAGTCAGCTGTAATGGTGATATTCGTTTCCTCATTGTGGAACCACAACCTGTTTAGTTAGGTAAAACTAACTTTGGTGTTGAGTTGAGCAGCACGCTTTTTAGTGTGATTACCACAGATAAACCTCTCATTAAGAGTCTGTCACAGTGGCTTCCAACCTATGTGTCTTAGCGTCTATCCGGAAAGGAACCAGATGGCTGTTTCCTCTGATTGGGATTCGTCATTGATGTGCATCCCACGGCCACATCAGAATCAGAACCCATGATTATTGGTGGCTTGTACCAGTGGCCAGTCGCTTAAGCAAATCAGCCACGGGTGATAGCCGTAGATCATGATGTTTGTGATAAAGTTAGTTACTAACTCTGCAGTGGACACGGATGACCCTAGAGTCAGGACATTTAATAACAGCAGCTATGTGCGATATAGAGCCTAAGAGCTACTCTTACTAAAAGGAACTTCCTTCATCAACAACATGATTAACCAATATACATAAAATGAAATCAGGCGCTTAATCTGCCAATTCCGTCTTCCCATTATATGTTGATAGACACATTGTCTTTATAACTTCACAACTCATGAATAATGATTCAAATTTGCTTGAACTGTGATTAACAAATTTGATTACGGGGCCCATCAATTAGAAGTAGTATATCGTAAATAACAACACCAATAAGTTCAAGGATGCATTATCTCAGCTGAGGCAGCGCCCAAATAACACACCTCAAGCAAAGCCAGTTGCTTTATGTGTTCCCTCCACGTGGGTCGACTTCAGTGTGTCCGTTAAGGAATCAACTGCAGTTTTCGTGATTTATGCGTGCTCTAGTACACAGTCGCAAACGTTACGGTGGGCCTGCGTCGTTTGAAGAGGTCTGTGAAGTTCTCTCCGTGTACTGAACAAACATGTGTACAGCACATATTGTGGGGTCTTTCAGAAGCTGTCATTACGCAACTGCATCGAGACTTACAACGTTGATTTGGACCACGAACCACTTGTATGGAGTCTCAGTGAATTTGGCCACCAGAACTGTGGTTGAAGTAGATAAAGGTTGGCGCCGGTTTGTTCGTAATACTGGACTCCGATACCGGTTTCGGACTTATGGGACAGTCCTTCGTAGCTAGGTTTTGCTAGACATCCACCCTACATCCATACAACGCTAGATGACCTGCTCGTCTTACCAAGGTTCGTCAGTAACGCTCATCCGCAGGATGCTGCTCTATCCGAACGCATAACTCTATGCTGCAGAGCCAGTGACTTAGGCCTCTAAGTCTTGGGTAACGACCACCAACCGCAATGCTTGTATACTGGCTGTGATGAAACGCGGATCGACGTCCACCGGAATTCAGCGCATGTTAAGCAACTGAGGATTTCAAACGAAATGAAACTGCCAGCCAGCGAACTTCCGAATCTGTAGAGTGCTTCGATTGAGCTAGGCTGCAAATAACTGATTTAAAACACTGTCGAGCTTTAGTGCTTGTTTAGACATATCCTGTAAATATAGCAGAATCGCGATTTCAACCCGGGTTGTTTGGAGATCAGCAAACGTGTCGGATATTTTATCGGCTAGCTGCCGGAAGTGCCGCACACACAAAATCAAATATGTACTGCTAGTTCACTTTTTGAACGGATCAATAATTCACTGCCTAACAGAACATGAGAGCAGCTCAAATAAAAAGGATACAGGCTTCATTGGCGGCAAGTTCATTACGGATGGGGGTTGTGTAATTCGGTGCATGTTCACTCCTGTGGGATGGAAGTATTCACGGGCCCGAGGAGTGTAATATCGGCCTGACGCATTTCCCATTGGCATAAACAGTGCAGGAATACAGAGATCTGTGTGAATGTGTAAATCGAAACAAGAGAATGGGATAAAGAACACTGCGTTAGTCTCCAACAAACCAAACCCTAAATGAACACGGTCCAAATGGACACATTATACTTCTCCGAGCTAGGCAATTTGGTTGCAGAAGTTTCGTTGCCAAACTAGGTAGCATACTTAGTGGGCTATAGAGGTCTGATTTGCAGAGTCTCGTAAGCCGCTTCCACACCCAAGTGACTATTGATACTCTCATGCTTTGAAGGTATCTTTGACTGGATCACGAGGGTCGGCCGAGTGGCCAAGACTACGCGCTGTAGGTCTTGTACGTGGCCAATTGGCTGACCCACGTGATCCAATCAAAGATACATTCAAAGCAGGACGATCAATAGTCACTTGGATCTGACAGTGACTTACGAGACTCCGCAAATCAGACATCCATATCCGCACTGAGGATGATGACTATTTTGGCAATGAAACGTGTGCAACCAAAATGCCCAACTGGGAGATCACAACAATCCTCTCATCCACATCCTGAGCCACAGACATTCTCAATTATTTCCGGACATTCTACTTCATTGTAGCGCTATCTAGTTACCATGCCTGCATTGCGTTGCCTTGATTACCAACTTATACACCCCAAGACGAACTCCTATCAAATCCCACTACATGATCTCACTCAAATTGCAGACAGATTTCCATTTTTGCTAGCTCGCGCTCCCTGTCACCATTTACGCTCTTCTGTGGATCGCTCAGCATGAAGTATCTGAGGTTGTGAATTGCATCTTTGGTATATATATATTCAAAAGTCTGCTAACAGACATAATGCCATCAGAAACCATGGGATTCAAACGAAGGTAAAGAAACAGTATAATAAAACAACATAACAATGTCCATGGTTTCGTCAGAGGGCGTGATACTACCCGGTTGCCCGAGCCGAACTAGGGTGTTGACTTAGGGGACACCACCCCGAGCCTTTGGCTGAATAACCTGCCTGCAAGGCAGCGGAGCGAATTCAGGGAATCGCGCCCATTGGGAGCCGGTGACTGATTGCTCAGTTCATACGCCTTTCGTTTGTTCCTTTGTCAAACAGGGGCCCAATGCTCCCCAGAAGTACAGCATGACGTTGCTGGAATTTAATGCTTCGCCAGGATGAAGCAAGGGGGCAGTGACTTTATTTAGTGGCGAGTCACGTCCGCCACGTCACAGTGTTGTTAAACGGACATATGTGGCTTTTTATAGGGAGAACGCTTGCCAGGCGAAAACCCACCACGTCTTGGAACACTGCAGCCGAACCATTTGCTGGAACGAGAAAATCCCGAACCACCCAGTTGGCACCACGAGGATGTTGTTCGGCAAGCCAGCCTGCATCTGGGGTACCGCAACTACTGGGTGCCGCATTCATCACTGGAAAACCATAACCCACGAAAAATGCTTGCTGCAGTTGTTAGCGATTCCCATTTTGTTAGCTGAAACCTGACTAGATATTTGTACTGTAACGTAATATTTTAGGCTCTAGCGCACTCGCAATGACTCTAAGGACTATTGTAAAAATATGACAACAAAGCAAAAAGAATACATACCAGAAATTTGGTAATCTTCAAAGTTCACGTTGTCCAAACGGTAATGAGCCGTCAACTGTCGTTCTGTCTTGAATACCTCCCGGCTACGTTGGTTAGTCATTAACTCGGTCCTGTGTACCAAGGCTGTATCTTGAGATCTCTTCAAACGTTTGGAAAAGTTTTCTGTTTGTGCTGACGAAAGCTTGGACTTTCCTCTCATTGTTTGAGTGCTTGAATCCTTCATGGACGGATATGTAATCTTGAAAATCAAAACATTTTCTGTAAACCCTCCCATGATAACGGCCTCGCTGCCCTATTCAGAATAATAAACCAGAAGCCTGCTCTAAAAGTATTTTTACCTGTTCTTGTTTCACAAATCTCCAGGTGACTTCACTGTCCTTCACGTTATGTGCACTCGATTCTTCATGGACGAGGACGACAGCAGCTTGCCTGCTGAGTTGGGTGTAGGTGCACTGGTCACGTGTGGGTGCTGATAGACCGCCGCTATCCGCAGATCGGAGTTCTTTTATCCCATTGGAAGCAGAACTGTCCAAGTGGCGAGGTTCGTGTTGGACATCTTCGTCACTTTGTCCATCACTGAAGGTATTTTCGGAGTATGGAAAGATAATGACGGGATTTGCAGAAACCGACCTCACTTTATGTGAACAAACCGTCTTGTTAAACAGTTTAAAATGATTCACCGACGTTCAGCCACCCAGAAATTACCGGATAGCAAACAATAGATGGCGCTTACACTGATCTTATATAATTGATGTTGATCCATATCCGTGCTGCATGCGTGTCTTTTGGCGACTGATGAACAAGTCACCCAAGTAGATCGGAACTCAGTTAGGGGTTTTCAACTTCTGATATTCTTTTGGCCATGGCATGAGTCACAACGCCACAAGGAGCTGAAGTTTGTACGGTTAGTTCTGTTCTTCACCAACGTAAACATATTTGATCTTTCCACCACGAAGAAAGTTTGCTCACCTATTGTTTATGTTATTCAGCGGCATCGACTGACGTCCAGCTGAGGGTTCTCAAACGTAACTTCGCTTATACTAGTAATCAAACAACAGAAGTAATGCGTTTTCTCTTTTGGTCCCAACATATCCTCCGAATGATGCTTCTCTCGAATACTGCTAACGACCGATATGAGTTTACTATTGGATGCCCGCTGTCAACCAATGCATTTAAGATATGTCACAGTCCCAAGTCAGTTCTGGTTGATGAATCTAAATAAACATGCAATTAACTGTGGAAATAGGGGCGCAACCTAGAGATGGAATTACAGAGCGTCCACTACTCGAATGAACACGGTCTTGGTAATCATGATATTTGTGTTTGTTGTTTGCGGTACAATCTCGGAGGTGTTTTATCATCTCTAGCTGACATGTATAATGATGATGATGATGATGTTTGTTGAGAAATACAATGGCTTCTGATCACTTGTAGCAGTTAAATGTTAAGTGAAAACACCGCTTCTTAAGCTGAAAATGGTGAAGCAAGTTTAGGGGCTATCGGAAGAATCGCAAATCCACTGTTGTAACTGTTAGCTGGAAAGAGTGACTGGAAAATTAAAAGTTATTAGTTCAATAATATATTTGCTCTTTTTAAGACAATATCTTCATGTAACAATCAGAACAAACACCTCTAAACCTTTGCAGTTCACAAAGAAAAGGTGCCTTTAAGCGTGGTTATCATTTGAAATCCCGAATCAACCACATCTCAACATTCCAGCAGTCAAAGTTGAACCACTAGGTTACTAGTGTAATCCAGGGATCCGGCTTTCTTAGTGTTGCAGATACCGGTGATCGACACGACCTTTCAATTTTGAGATGACCACTCTACTCTTACAGAGGTAAAACACAGGGACCTCTCTAAATAAACCACATAAGTCCGGCCTGAATTATCTACCTTCATGCTGTTGAGTTTCCGAGTGCTAAGGTGCGTTTTCATTTCGAATCTCAATCTCAACGTAAAGAGTGATTTACTTGGGCAAAGCCAGACTATTTCGTCCGTCTGATTCATAGCTATGATGACTAACGTTCTTGCTCGCTCCAAAGATTTGACTGTGGTAATCGAACCCGGGACTTTGCTGTCTGCATCAATTTATGAGCCCAGATCATAGTGAACGAATCACCGCAATTTTTGCTGCGAAGACGTTCAAATTCCTCATAGTTTGATTTCAACCCTTGATCTTTGGAAACAAGTAATACTCGTGTTATGTAAGAAGGATGCATGATGCTAATTGAGGTAGAAAAAGCCACTGCTTGTTTTAACTCACGAAACGACTAATGGCATGTTTCCGGGAATTTCTTCGCGTCTTGAGGATGCTTGCATCTGCCGGAAAAGGAAAGTTTGCTGCTCTGTTACTATTTGAAGCTTGCACTACAGTTTGATAATTGCCTTACTTTTAGTATGCGTCAAACTACCAAAAAGATGCTCGCTTTCGTGTTCCGGTTACTAAACGATCATTAGATATATACCGGTCTGTTATGAATGAGGTCACAACGTGTGAGAAGAAAAATTCATGACAGCTGGACAAGTGGTTGATGCGATACTTCATTACAAGATAAAATGGAATGATCGCAATATGAGCACACGATTTGTTTGGTCTATACATGTTACATGCGTCCAGACAAATGAGACGCGCTCAGCGGGTCATTAAAACCGAGTGGACTTATATACAAGCTATATTTAAATTGTTTTTTGTGACTAGCTTCCATTTTCATTGAAGCTTACATCGCATTAAAGGTTTTGCAGACGTTCATGATGTTGATGCACTCAAAGCTGTCTAAAGCGATCATTTAAGGGACCGACAAAAAGTGCTCACCTTGGACAGGTCGGACAGAACTTGTAGGGCTCACAACTACGAAAGTTGTGTAAAGTTTTGTCTCTAAAAGGTCTACTCTATGAACATTGCAGCTTAGTAAAATCCATTTGCATATTTCGTTATTTACAAAAATGGCTGTCCTATGCTTCCTGCGCGTAAAAATAAGTAAAGAAAAAGCGTAGATAGAAACAAGTTATTAAAGCAAACTTATTACGCTTGAAAGTTCAATTAAAACACTCTGTTAGAATCTGTGCTCGAATGTGTTCAACTCGGAATCTGAAACTGCACACCAACTTTTATTTCGATATAAGGAATCTGATCTGATGGTAAAATTGTGAAAGATTAAAACTGTATTGATTAACGCACAGGGTGAGAGAACAATTTAAACGTGCATTGAAACAGGCATCGGACTAGGATATAAGTGTGAGTCGCATTGTACTGAACCTTTAAAGATGATTTGTCTCCTTTTGGTTGCTGCATTCAGCATTCATTCACCCGTAATATTCAACGTAGCTTACCTCTTCGTCTAAGTCCGATTCATTAGCATATTGGCACGTTTGCGCTTCCGTATCTTTGAACAGCTTGGAGGAAGACTTATTAACCAAGGAAAGCGTTGTATCTGCGATTGATGTGTAGAGGGCATCATGGTTAAGCATAGAGCCGCGTGGTTAAAGCCACAGTTCTCTCACTCGACAGTTAACGAAAAACTGTAGATATCTCGGAAAATTATACCAAGTGTATCAATGTTAGTGGCTAAAGACGGTATTATCGCAAGAAAGTGCAAACCCAGATATCATATAGGTTGTCATATCAGTTCGCTTTAAAATATCTTACGAAAACTGATAAAAGCAAAATGTTTGCTGATATTCTTTGAATCGCACACACTTTTTCTTCTATTGCCTGATTTAAACTTATATGGCGGTACCCACAAATGCATGCATTTTCCCCCTCGCAGGTGGAAAGTGTACCAAAGAACCTAAACTTAGATACTCAAATTCTTCTTACCGATTATACTATGGATTCCGAAAGAAGAATCTCCGTGGCTTAAGTATCAAACAGCTAAGCTCCGTACATCATCTCCCGAAACATAGGAACACCGTATAATATCTGGTCGAAGTTTGGGGTACGTGATGTCTGCCAATAGCAACATGTCAACTATCTGTCAAATATCTGGTCATTCACCTAATATCTACTTGGTATTAATCATCTATTAAATTAGTACTGATCAGCATTTGGTCCAAGTAATTTCCTCTACTGCATCTCCGTGATCAAGCACCTAATGGTGTCTTGCAAATTCGGGAATAATACATTGTTTATTTAACATTTAAATGTCCATCAACATCGACTCACACATAAAACTGGTGCTAAAGGAAAGCTTATGATACACGTACATCGTAGACTGTATTGATACATATGCCCTCTACTATCTCAAATTTATCGTTTGGTTGAAATCCCATAAAGGGACAGGTGATATCTAGGCAGCCTAGTGAAGGAGAGTGTTTCCAATAGTGGATGTGCGATTTCATATGCGAGTCTAGAGTCCAGAGAAGAAGCTGATCGTCTGAACGTTTCTGTTAAAAGTTCGCCTCCCGCTTTTGATTAAAATTGCAGACTTAAATTGATTTCTTAATTTTGGGGTCGCACATGAAGCGTTGTCAAAGGGACAAATGACGTGTGCCAAAGATTCCGTAACAACGCATTGGCTTGCATGTGCGGTTGGCGGCATCCTGTTACTGCGGCCTCTGTGGGGACAGCCACAGGACGCCTGTGTTTACAAAGGGAATTAGGGTGGCTTGTGTTGTACCACCCACAGTTCCACCAACACACCCCATATCCAGTGTGAAACCGAGGGATTAGGACCGGGATGCATGTGCGTAGGAGACACGTTTCATCGACGGAGCCGGCCCACTCCTTCAAAATGCGTACCGGGCGTGCACAAGGCAATGGTTGGATCGTAGTCCGCTCTAAACTGGATGGAACCACTTGTTGAGCCTAGCATTGCCAGGTGGACCGCGTACCCTGTCCAGCCAGCAACGATTCACTGTCTCCTGGACCCAGTAATCAAGGAAGCGGTTTTCTGACAGCTAAGCGCTTTACATGCATTCACGTTAAGCCCAGCCGCAACGGGATTAACAAAGAGAAAACACATAATATGGAGGAGAATACACACGCAGACTGGACAGTGTATGTGCGGCGGTACGACAGAACAGAGCGAATGCGAAATGTATACACTGAGTCTAATCTAATGTAAGGTAGATCTTTGGTAAATGCAAGCATAAGTCAGGGAACAGCAATCAGCGAGCAACGAGGACGATAAAAAGAGAACCAAACTAAATAAGAAATTTGCAGAGATTCAACGGAACTGAGTAGCTAACCTAACATTTCTTTAAATATATAAATAAATAAATAAATAAACGTTTTATTCCTCAGCAGTGCGAGGCACAGACCAATTGGGTGGTCTTATCAACATGTACAACATGATCGCATAATATAGTTAATTATTCATCATTTGGTCAATGGTTCCCATATGGGCTTTTGAATTTATTAGCAGTTTGGAAAATGTAGAGAGATAATCAAACTGGGAACAATAATAAATGTAGATTCCACGGAAAGTTCACGTAAAGTAACACGGTCATCCATGGAACTGTCTCCAGGGGACTTGCTTCCATGCAGGGTATTTCCAAGATGGGTTTCACCCGCACTTCCATGCACCAATTGGCTCTGTGTCTGTATGGCAAGATAGTAAATAGGCCAACAGAACTAGGTATCAAATGTCCTGTCTTAGGGCTGTTTTATGCATACATTATAGGCGATGAAGCCTCAGCCCGTTCTGTAATGTTGATCAATCAAGTATGGCACTTTTTTGTTTTAAGCCAGCGAGTCAGTAGCAATATGATTTGCATGGGTATACTTTTTATTTTGGAAGCTGTAATCCGTCACCACAAGAGATCAGCCCAGTCATGACCAACGGTGAAACAAA
Source organism: Dicrocoelium dendriticum (assembly GCA_944474145.2). Lineage (NCBI taxonomy): Eukaryota > Metazoa > Platyhelminthes > Trematoda > Plagiorchiida > Dicrocoeliidae > Dicrocoelium > Dicrocoelium dendriticum. Next base: position 48,727 of record CALYDF020001185.1, read on the forward strand.
GAAGAAGATAATGTATGAGGAATTATAAAACATAATGACGAATACAAACGCTTGCCGATAGGCCAGTCACAATTTGATGAAAAATCTTGGCGAGTGCGACGATGGTACAGAGACATCAACTTGAAAGGCGTAGTGCATCGACGAACCAGTGCGTCAAAGGAGAAAACAGAATCGGTTAGACGGATTGATAGGAACAAGATCGTTCTCAAATATACACTCAAGAATGCAACTATATGTAGGTAATCTTATATTATTGAAACAAATAGAGGATATGGTGACTTTCATACGTAACCAGGACCTTTCTCATACAAATCATCTAGAGTCACCTTTTGGCTTAGTGTTGACCAGATATTTGCAACAATCAGGTGAATGTTAATCATGCGTCTGAACTGTGCATAGGTAGTGCAGTTTCTAACACTCAATGGAAGTTTGATCCATATTAACGCATATTTTACAAAAATTTGAGCGGAGCTTTGTGCGAGACTTTGGTATTTATTCAATCAGCTCTATTGTATCGCGGAACCGGTGTAAGTGTAATTCATTCCGATGGGAGTGACGTTTCATCAGCTGAGCCAGCCCATACTCTTTCAGCATGCACAGCTGCATTCTACTCTATCTAACTAGGGATTTATACTTACCGGATTTTTGTGACGACCGTGCACCTTGTCCTCCCAAGGAGCGGCCAACCGTCCTCTGGAACCGGTGTAGTCGAGGTTGGAAGCTTATAAATATTCACAACAAGTGAAGCCGCAGCAGACATATTAATCCACAAAAAACGATTGTAATTAATGAAACGAAACGTAGTTGCGCACGTACTGACGAACTGGGGTGGAGCTGCAGCATACATGCCACATTGACCGCAATATTGGCTTGGGTTGGTAAATGCAATTGAATAGGAACTGGCGCAAATACCAAACGCTCACTCACACCTGGAAATGATGGTGAGTATCTAACGGAGGGTGGATGAACAGTCTCGCTGACCACCCGCTTCGCTGTGGATTGCTTCCGAACACAAAGACGACGAATGTGCCATTTGGCTGTCAACGGTTTTCGTGAATCGCTTCGTCGTCTTGTGGTTCAGGTCTTTAAGACCAAAGGCTTAGGGTTGGATTTACTTAAGTCTCTTCCTCGGCCAGGGCAAACAGGAAGCTTATTGCCCACACAGCGCATGGAACCTGTAATGCATTCGATTGACGCTCTTCCTCCTTTATGTTATTGTTACTCGTGTCGTGGCAATTTGCTTAATGTTTATTAGACAAGTGTTTTATATATATATAAATATATATATATATATATATATATATGTGGGATGTGGGTGGAAGTAGCGGAGAGGTGGCCAAGCGATGACTTGGTCCAGGGGAATGAAGTCCCTCACTTCGGAGCTAGCCTCGGTTGGAGCGTCACGGCTCCCTGGTTGGGGTCCAAAAGACGGTGAACACGTTTGGCTGGATACACTTGCTGACATGGCAAGCAGCCGACCTCAGTGGCGTTTGTGCTGTGAGTTTCTTTGTCCCTCCCCATCCCTTTTAGCCTCCCCCTCCATCTACGATCTCATTTTGTAGGGTAAAACATAATAAAAAAGATTTTCTTTTCGCATAGTAGCTGGCTGGTAGCTTACCGGAACGATGCCTATCCGTTGCTGGTAGCTCAGCTGGCATGCAACTGTTGTATCTATTTTTCATTTGTGTATTGTATTATATGTATGTATGTATTTCCTTCATGTATTGCGACACAATAGCGGAGGTGTTTTCCCACCTCTAGTTGATGGGAGTAATGAATGAAGGAATGAAATGCTCCCTTTGCCCTTGTACTGTGGTAGCACAAACGCATATTTCAACAAGTGTATACTACGTATATAATACGTGCTGAACATATGTGGCGCACCTACTGGTACAAGAAGACAGATGCATGCTTAGTGACATCCAGTTTCGGAATTGCCTGTTCCTGTGGCAAGCCACAGGACGCCTGCGGCTACAGAGGGACCAAGGGTGGCTTGTGCTACACTACCCACAGTTCCATCCACACACCCATATCCAGTGTAAACCAGAAGGAATAAGACAGGGAGGCATGTGGATGGGAGTCACGTTTCATCAACGGAGCCGACTCACAATCCTTCACAGACATACACAAGCACGCTGGATTTGGGAAGCAAGCGCACACAAGACGGTGACTGCACCGTAGTCCGTTCCACACTGAGTGCATGAAACCACATTTCGAGCCTAGCACGGCCACAAAGAGCGTGCACCCAGTCCCCTCAGCGAGGACCAAGTGTCTCCTGGAGCCAGTATGGACGAGGTAGTGGGTACTAGACAGGTAGACACCTTGTCAACATGCACATCAAACGCAGCCACCCTGGGGATATCAAGCAACAGTCAATCACTTGAAACGACATAATGAAATAAAATAAATCCAATAATGCATATGGAAACGGTGGCATAACTCTTCGCTAAATTAGCATATGAATTAAGTTGCTTAGCCACGAATCCGAGATAAATAAAATATATACACAAGTTGCTTAAAAATGCTACAAACGTGACAAAGTTACCGGAGATAGGCGCAATCCGCGTAAGTAACGTAGCCAGTTAATGGAAAATTATTCAGGTAGGATGAGCGAACCAAATAAAGTGGAACGAAATTTATCCAGCTTAAAAGGACCTAGTTTAAGTGTAAGTTGTTTTAGCCCAACTTCGATGAAGAGGCATCAAGTATGCAACATCAACCTCAGCATGGGTGCATACGCATGTGCATATTCGCAAAGTACACATCTTCTTAAAAATACATAAAACTGTAAACAAGCAATTAGCTGCATATACGGATATATATACCTTATTTTTCGGACTTCTGAGCGTAATTAAATCCCTTATATTTACTAAACGATTAGCAGAGCGCCTTATATTCCGGAGCGCCCTATGAGTGAAAGTTTTACTCAGGCCTGTTGTTATCGAATCAAGTTCTATGTTCACACTGCGCCGAAAAATCTGTCAAAACGTTCTGATACTACCTTGATTGTCGAAGCCTAATCGCTGGTCAGGAACTTCGTGGAGTCATCTTCATGTGTTGTCTAGAGGATTGTTTGGGAGTGGCGAACTCTGTGCAGAAGCCGACTGATTTGAGCTTTTCTGGCGAAGATGAACCAACCAACTGTCCAAGCATGCACGCTGACATCCCACAAGGTTATATAGGTGATGATTACTCCACCTTGTAAACTTTCTTGGTCCAACAAAGCACCTCGAAAAACACGCACTTGTATCTCCCTGGTTGCAGGTGAGTTTTAGAACACTCCATTGTTGCTGTCATCCAGAAAGTCAGCGACGCCCGTGTGCGGTTCACTCACATCATCGTCCAAACTGAGATTCTCGGATGGACAACTGGAACATACGTCATGGTGCGTGTACTACGGAGTAACAGTGAACTTACAGGGAAAAGCTTGATAACATGCAAGCTGGTCTACATGTGTGGTCAAGCACGATAACATTTTGCAACGCCAGTCGCGTGCTGTCGATGCAGACGAAGCTTGTTCGCTTACGTCTACCCCTTTCCTGATACGTACTGTGCTTCAACATACCGGTAATAAAGGACCACAAAATGATACCTTTTAAGGGACATGATTACGAAGCGGAATTCAAACTCAAGGTTATCGACCACGAATTGCAACTCGGGAATATAGCAGCTGCGCAACAATGCAACATTAATGCATCAATGGTAGGAAAATGGAAGAAGCAAGATTGCCTGCGCCAAGTAAAGAAAACAACGAAGAGTTTTCGAAATCACATAACAAAACGGCCACAGTTAAAAGGACAAGATTGAGCAGCAGTTTACTGAACATAGAAAAGCAGGTAAAAGTGTCTCTACAATCTGCATGCCATTCAATGCATTAGCGTTGGCAATTGATATGAAGCTGAACCACTTTCAAGGAGGTCCATCTCGGTGCTGTCGTTTTATAAAAAGACGTCATCTATCCATCCATCCAAGAACTGGCACTTCGTAACAAATGCCGAAGGATTACCAAGAAAAGTTGGCTATCTTCTGCAGTTACTGCGAGAAAAAGATCACGGAAATGAATATCCAGTTGGATCGCATCGAAACATGGACCAAGTTACTCTCTAATATGACATCCCCGTGAACCGTACTGTTGACAATTCATAAACGTCTACCATACCTAGATGCACCACAGGGAACAAGAAATCATCCTTTACTGTAGTTCTCGGTTGCCAGGCTTATGTCCAAAAACCAAAGCCCATGGTCATTGTTAAGAGGAAGACTTTGCCAAAAGAATAGTTTCCAGTTGCGATCATCGCCACGGTCAAACCAAAAGGCTGGACGGACGAGGAGAAACTGAGCGAGTGGCTGAGAGAAGTTTACGTCAGAAGACCGGATGGGTTTTCCCACACATCTCCGTCCCTGTTGATCTACGACTCCATGTGCGCCCATCTCCCCGAAACTGTCAAACATTAGTGAAGAAAACTAATTCGCATCTTACCATCTTTCCGGGAAGATTAAACAAAGAACCCCAACCGCTGGATATTAGTGTCAACAGGGCGTTCAAAGTTAAATTGCGAGCAGTGTGGGAGCGTTGGATGACAGAACCTGTGCACACATCTACCAAAACACGGAGGCAACGCCTGGCTAGTTACTTCACTATCTGCCAACGGACCCTCGATGCCTGGGCCAAGGTATTGGTCTCAACTGTCGTCCGAGCTTTTACGAAGACGGGAATTATCGATGAACAGCCAAACAGCAGCAACGAGACTGACTCAGATGATGACAAAAGGGATCCGGGCTTGCATGATGCCGCTGTCACCTAATTGTTGTATTCCGGAACTGATGATGAACAATTTGACCGATTTTTAAAAGAGGAATGGTTGTAAACGCGAGTGCATTTTTCTGTTTTTTTAGGGGTGTTAAAAGTGAAGAATATTGACAGTTATGGTTAATGCGTTTAACTAAGTCTCACCTATCCGACTGCTGTGTTTCGCCTTATACGTCTTGTTATACAGTGGCACTAATATATGAAATTTGATCCGTTCAGTGATACTGCGTCTTATAATCCGGTGCCCCCTATCGTCCGAAAAAGACGGCATATATATATATATTTATACCTATATATATATATATATGAGCGCATATTTGATACAGCAGCACAGCAACTCGAAATATTAGGTACCAAATCCAGACATACCCAAATGTTAAACAGTCAACTGAGTCCTGATGGTTTAAACCAATTAACCACCCTGTCAAGTAGCAGCGTAGTTACAATCTGTTACTAGTGCCTACCCAGTGAATTGAGTGCGAATGACATTGGTCTAGCATACTTCTGTCAAGTGTTCAAATCAGGAACTGTTCTTGTGCTGTCGTGTCAAATGCAAATAGTATACTGGAGAACAAAGTCAACCCCAAATCCAAAATAACATTTTCTTAAGCGATTGTCTGAGAATGAAAGTCCATCAGACCACTAACCTATCAGAACTGCGGCGGACAGACAAGTGGAAACAGCGATATGGCTCTTTTTCCCTGGCCGCAACGTGGTAATTATCGGAAGAACCCACGATGAAGCACTGGGCAGAGTTCCATCGATGTTGATTGGGAACATGTTCTTGTGATATGCCTGCAACAGGAAAGAGTCAACAGAAAGATTGTGAAAGTGTGGTGTTCACTAATTATGTGACAGAATGTTTGAGAGAATAGTGAACTTAGAACCTAATCGTATTTTGTAACAATTCTACAACAAAAGAGGGTATTTCGAGCAAACATTACGGATACAAGCAACTGAGGACGTATGGATTTGGAGTGACACCGTGCTAGCAGCTTCACTGCAGTTTTCGTTTACCTGTTATTGACTTACTTTTCCCTATGACTAACCAAGTACCGTAGGTACTCTAAGCAATCATCCTGGCTACCTACAGTACGGTAAATATGCATAATTCAAACAAGAGCAACTAATGTATGCTAAAGAATGGTCCTCAAATAGATACAGTAACAACACAATTTAACACATTTGTCCGATTTCGAGTTTATCGTTGCTCTTTAAAAGTGTCAAGTCCTGGTACATGACTTGGTAATTGCATCTCCTTCTCTCAACCTACCGGTGCATCCGCTGAAAGTGGACGACAAATTCAGTTACTTTGGAAGTTGTCTTAGTATTGGCCGCCTGACGGATTAAATCTCCTTGAGTATCTTCATGGCTAGAGTAGGTTTGGCTGACATCCGTCACCTGTAATTTCGTTGTGACCCCAGCATGGCCTTCAGAGGAACAGTCCAAGATGCTGAAGTACGAGTAATCCTGCTGTACGGCTGTGAAACTTGCCCCTTTCGCAAAAGTGATGTACGGCAGTTGGAATCCTTCGATTACCGCTGCATGCAAGACATTGCTGGTATTCGATAGCAGCATCACATCAGTAATAAGAAAGTCCGTCGGTGAGTCTTTAAGTCTAACAAAATCTGCCTACAGATGGACAGCATCATCGAACTGACTTGGGTATGTGCTACGCATAGCAACCATGTTCCAACGAAGTTCCCTGTTTAGACGCACAGGCGTGGGATAGATGCGTCGACAAGGAGGTCAGTGTGAAACTTAGGTACAATGCGTTAAGGCGCAAACGACGTGGATTGCTGTTGTTGGACCTTCTCGACTCCCGGGTTGGTGACCAAAGGAACGTGAGCACATCTGGTTTAAAACGTCAGCTGATATGGCCCAGAAAATGGCGCAATGACTCATTTGCTGTGATACTTTTCTTCTCTAACTCTCGTGTTCCAATGCCATCTGTATTTTTCCCCAGTGTGTTGTGGCACTGAGTCAATTGTGTTGTACTTAATATAGTTTTGAAGATATATGTATTTCATGAAATAGCACACCAGTGTCAACTCATAAGGGTGCAGGTCGTCAACCCCGTAGGCTTCCGTTTTATGCAAAAATTAACCATTTTAGAAAGTCAAGTTTCACATAACAGCATGCGTCCAATATTTTACTTGAAATCTCTGCTCTTAGCGAAATATGAGTAACTCATTTCAAGCCAGTATGTCATGACCCAGCCTTTACTTGCAGTAGCTTAAGAACGGCAGCTGCGAATCGAATGCACGTAAATATCCACACAATGTAAATGTGTCACTAAAAACAGGCCATTTCATGAACTACAGAATCGGGTTTCACGTTTTGTAATGTGCATGACGACGTAATTGCTTTGCCGATGTTAACTGGACCCCTGCTGACTAACACTCTTTTAGACCTTATGTTAACGATCCCAACTGATCAAATTCTTAAAATTTAGGTAACTAATTTAACTCTGTGCTTTGAGATGTGTGGGGTATACTCACTAAACAGAATCACATCGTTGGCAGAATCCGGTTTCGGATTTGCCTCTCACTGTGACCAGCCACAGGATGCCTGCGCCTACAGAGGGACCATGAGTGGCTTGCGCTGCGCCAACCACAGCTCCATACACACACCCCATATCCAGTGTAAACCAGAAGGAATAAGACCGGGAAGTATGTGGATGGGAGCCACGTTTCTTCAACACAGCCTGTCCACACTCCTTCATAGGCAAACACAAGCGCGCTGTATTTGGGGATGCAATCGCATACAAGGCGGTGATGGGCCGTAGTCCGCTCTACACTGAGTGCATAAAACCACATTTCGAGCCCAGCACAGCTACAAGCAGCTTGCATCCCGTCCCCTCTAACAACCACGAGCTGTCTCCTGGAGCCAGTATGCACGAGATAGTGGGTAATAGACAGGTAGTTATCTTGTCAACATGCACATCAAGCGCAGCCACACCGGGGATGTCAAATAACAGCCAATCACTTGAAATGACCTTATCAAATAAAATAAAGATATCTTTTGAAGCATCCGGCTAAACTGACATAAGTCTTCGCTAAATTAAAATATGAAGTAAGTTGGTTAGCAATGAATCTGCGATAAGTACCAAATGTCCACAAGTGATTCAAAAGGCTTGGTTCACATGGAGGTCGGCAAGTCCTAATAGTTACTGAACTTTTTTGGGAAGTTTATTGGATGTGGTTGATAAGTTTAGATAAAGCCGATAAACAATCGCAAAATGCGCACCATTACACATCGCAAGAAGACCAGCCGCGAGTATATGCATGTAACTGTGGATGTTATGGTCACCCATGCTTTCCGATCCCGTCTGCTTGACCATGGATTTCTACCAACATAATGCAAATTATCCAGGCAATAAGTGTCCAACAACAGTACTTACAATGCCTTGATATACGTGCAAAACTATTCAGTGTGAACACTGTAAACTATCCTTCACTATGTACGCCCTAGTGTAAATCAGGATCTCTTCACACGCATGGGATCTCGATGATCTCCTAAGATCTAGGGTTGAGCATTGAGAATCGAGCGGGCGACTCATACGAATACCTAGGTATGGCGTGCTGGTAAGCATTCGTTACCGTTGCGCGGAGGATCAAGAAAGTATTGTTTCTAGTGTTCAACTAACAAATGACATTACTGTACCTATCAGCAAGGCCCATTTGACTTCAGCGTCACAACCATCTAGGAAGGCGGTGGGACATCAAACGATCGAGCAAGAGAAGAATGCACAGCTCTTCTAAGCGGCCAGCGTAAGTGTTTGGGCCAACACAATTGCCACTCTTTATCAAAGACCCAGACAGAGTCGATCGTTTTGATATTACGGTATATTAAAGTATAGAAACCGAAGATGTTTGGGCATTTTTTCCTTTCTATAGAGGGAGGTCGGCTTATAAAAATGCCAGGCGCAACTAGAAAAAAATCGTGTATAAGCCACCCAGCACCCACCCAGGTACTCGATATACACGTCTGACCCATCTGACCTTAGCACCAACCGCTAATGGCGGGGATTTGGGGTGTGCCAATTTTCCATACGGTGTCCACTGCGGGCAGCGTGCCTCATTATTGTGTCGAAAATCTAACCTTCGCGACTAATGATACTAACAGGAAACCACGGGGATATACACGGAGTAAAACACCATCAAGCACACTGACATGGGGAAAACATGACAGAAAAGACTTACCCGTAGGTATTTTCAGGGTCGGCTAATATATGGATTTATGGACAAATTTGATTTCGCAAAGTCATACTGTCAGCTTACCACATTTGGTGGACGCGCGAAGTAGTCACCATTAACAGTCGATAATTGGTTCGTGGTAAAGAACTATCTACTCGCCCCAGCATCTGTTGACCTCGTACGTACTCAAACTAGCTAGGTCTCTTCCTTCTTATACCCGCTGTCTGTCTTCCTTGACACGTACTGCCCACTAGCACTTGGCTTGGTTTGGTGAAATCACGATGCGAACACCTCCATGTGTGACAGAGACGTGGAAAAATTCTCTGAGGGGATTGATCAGACTGCCGCAGGTTGTCACAGTGGATGGGGCTTCGCGGCAGACTCCATCGAGGATTTGAAGTACTTCCGCTAAGACGCGACAGCGGTTTCTGGTCGTCTTTACTTGGATGTAGGTTTTCCAAATCGAATAGCCTTACTTGTCGAACGTGCGGCACCAGTCTTCCTCCAAATCAATTAACTTAATAACAAGTCAAATGGGGCATGAAAATCGCAACAGACTATTTGCACTGAATACTGTTAGCTAATTGACTGCTGGTTCTTAAATAGTAGTGTAAATAGCTAAGCGACTTTTGATTTTAGAAATATTTGGTGTTATCCCTGCGGCGATTTCGTCCTGCTTTGGACTCATCAGGTTGTGACAACCTGGGCTGGGGTGGAAATCAGAGTCTTTCGTATTTATTCGTTATGGTTGGCTACGGATGACTATCAAAGGACTGGTAAATCCCTACTAACCTTTCGTACCTGGTTCACATCCGATGCTAGTGTCACTTCTACCAGCTACTGCTACCTGACTGCTATAAATCCTGCACTGAAGCTGCCACCTCGAATAGTGACGAAAAGTTTGCAGTCAAGTTGCCCAAGTCGGAGAACTTCACAACAACTGGTAGCACTCTATTCGACCACTGGCAATGGCTTAGGCATTGCATGGTCCCTGTCTGGCGTCTCCTCAGTGACCTAAACTCATAGGTACCAAGAAAAATGATATATGGGTTTTTCTCGTCCACCGCGCTGTGGGTGGCCAATTCACCTGCGAAATGGTGAGTATCCAGGTCTCTCCGACACACTACTGAAGGTCAGCATTGAAACACCGACTGCATTGCACACAGGCATTAACACATGTAACCCAACTCTTTGAGATTTCCACAGGATACTTCCGCTTAATTTAGTCGATCCACCCCATTCAGCGACATGCTATCAGGGTCATTCACACCGAAGAATCCTAGATACATGAAAAACTATTCAGTGTCCTGTTTAATTAAGGGACCTATCCTGTGTCAAATAGTATCATGAAGCACCTCGTCTGAACGTACCGTACGAAACATATTTATGCAGGACGAGTCCCACGCACCAAAGCACGAATCAGACATCAATTTCAAACTAGGATGAACTGGCATAGCATTCCATCTCTCACCAAAACATTTCACACAACTCCTCAGAAAACGGTTTCCGTTAAATGCTCGATAACTGCGACTTGAACTTACCATCAATGCCTCCATATTCACGCAAGTAACACCAAGCTGCGTGTTTCTTTCGTTGTCCCAAATCTCAATGCGCACTTCTTGTTTTAACTGAGTGTTGTCAAACGGCAGACAAAGCTCCACGTACCTTCAAGGAAAGGTGCAATACAGGATGAGGTATTCTTAAGGTTTCATCCAAATTCGACTCCCGATTTAACACAGTTGAACAGAAGTATGTATAGTTCTACACCCTGATCTCTGCATTGGAGTGGGCTTTTCTATCTAACTTACGAACAAGGACGGCCAGTTCTAGGAGTTTTCAGAAGAGGATATCGGTATTTGAGCGGTGAGATTGCTACGCTTTACTATCTTCATAGAGGCCCAAACGTCGCCTGCTTTTACTGGTTATAGTTAGTCATAATGTTATATTGACAGGCCACCGTCTCGAGCTGGTAAAACAATGGGGCACTTTGGAGTGGGGTACATATTTCTTCTCGCTACACCGAGCATTTCCTGGTAGAATCCGTTTTATCTGTATTAAAAATTAAACATTTTTGCTGACTTTTAGACAGTGCGGTGGGGGCATTGCATCACAGTACATGAAGCGCAAAAACCATACGAACACCAGAAAACCAACACGAATAAACCCACCCCCATATTTATGGGAAACTCAAGGACAGTCTTCCTACTTGCATCAGATAATGCGTAAGCGATTCAAGTGGACAACGCGTCTATCGGTGAGTTCACCGTCAACGTTCTTGCTATTTACTATTGTTTTCTTTCCACTTTATGGAACCTCTAACACACTGTCAGGCGAGACAAGTAAAACTTCCTAATTTTTATCCGCAAGATACCGTTGACCAGTGACCAATTGGTAAGCTTTCATTGTCATCAAGGTCCAGGGAAATATCGTTGGAGTGTCTCGCAACACTATCAGTGCGCACTGTCCCAAACATGCAGTAAGACATCCGATAGCAAATCATCATGAACCTGATCACACGGTGCAGAGAGTTATCCCAAATCATTGTCGCCAGCCTAAGACAATTCCAAAAAAGCTAGTATCAGCCGACCTCAGGAGGATCAGCCAAGTCTCAAACCTGTTGTCTATATCCACAAATAACCATCTAACCTATGATTCACTCTCCTGTTTTTATACCAACGCACAAGGTCTTTTAAGCAAACTGACGGAGCTTCGCCTACGTCAGGCCTCGATGTCAAGCGACCTCCTAATGATAGCCGAGACCTGGTTGAATGAAGCGATCACTGATGCAGCAATCGCACTACCTGGGATGTCTACTCTACGATCGACCAAGTAGAGGAGGTGGAGTTGTACTTTGTTATCGCAGCGAACTACACATTGATCTCATCAATGACCCAGAGGTTCAGATTATCGATGCGCTTTGGTGTCGTCTTCACCTAAGCCATGGGGACGCATGTTTGTTGGGTGTGGTGTGTCGTCCTCCGATGACTACTTCGAAAATGGACAACAGCCTAGCCTCCACAATGAAGACCATTCTCTCGCAGTCGTACAGCCACATTCTCCTGGTTGGCGACTTCAATATTCATACTATAGAAAACCCCAGCCTGTATCAACGAACACTTCAAAATGGAAGTACAGGAGACAATTAGTGGGCTACCAATCTACAATCACATCACATCTCCCACAAGAATCAGGTTGGGAAACAAACCGGGTATCCTGGATCTTGTATTCACTAATGAAGAGCTTATGGTCGAAAAAGTATCGATAGAGAGTCCTTAAGGCCGTAGCGACCATGCAACCCTCATGTTCAAGTAGATCTGTTATGCAGAATATTCCTCAGAAAACACCGAGGACTGTCAGCTTATTAAGGATTACGGCGCTCTAATCAAACTTATAAATGCTACAAACTGGGCATTTCTAGCAGAAGGATCCCCGATGTCGCCTGGTCGGAATTTGCTCACAAATTCAACTTGTTAGTAACTAGTGCTTCTAGGAAAAGACCCTCTCGAGCGAAGACTGTAAAATCATTCATACGCAGCAGGACACGCAAGTGTATCGTCACGAGGAATTTACTCTGGCGAACATACAAGGAGTCATCCAGTGCCGAAACATGGGAAGCCTACACCATGCAAAGGAATCACTGGGTAAACCTGGTACGCGAAGATAAAATACAGCACCAACAGAATCTAGCTGAGAAATTCCTTTCAAACCCCAAGCTCCCGTACAGACACGTTAATATGCTCTGCAAATTGCAGCGAGGAATTCCTGCTTTACACACATTGGACTTGCACAAAATGCAACCGAGGCGGCCAGCGCCCTATGTCAACAATTCACCCCGAACTTCCAGAGCACGACATCGCCGCATACGCTGTTCCCGATGGTTGTACCACCACCAGGACTTAGCCACATTGTGTTTACGAGTGCGGATGTTATGAAAAGGCTAATTGCCCTGCGCAAGCATACCGCTCCCGGTGTTGGTAATATTCGTCCAAAAGCCTTGAAATTGGCTGCAGTAAACCTGGCGGACCCACTCTGCAAGTTCTTCCAATGATGCCTCGATGAGATACGCGTGCCAACAATGTGGAATCAAGGCACCGTCATCCCATCCATAAGGGAGGAAGTCGTACAGATCCCGCCCACTATAGCCCGATAACACTACTTCCGGTGCTCTCCAAAATCATGGAAGCGATTGTTGCCGAAGCGCTGATGAACTTCTTAGAAGAACGCAACATCATAGCACAAGAACAACATGGATTTGGCAAAAACCGATCTTGCACTTCAAAGTTGCTGCTTGCCAGATCCAGTTGGACTGAGACCGTTGACAGCGGCGTAGGTGTTGACGCAGTATACCTGGACTTCTCAAAGGCTTTTGAACGTCTGAACCACCGTATCCTCCTTCACAAGCTGCAGTGTTGTGGAAATGGTGACCTAATCATCGGTTGGATAGGAAAATTCTTAATTCAACGACATCTGAATGTAAGAGTTCGCGGCGTCATCTCTGACCAAATCGACGTTAAGTGCGGAGTGCCCCAGGGTTCAGTACTTGGTCCACGACTATTCCTGATTTACACAAACGACCTCGCGACAGTAATCACCCCCAACTCATTACTGTTCGTTGACGAGTTCAAGATATGGCGAGCCATTAGAACAACCAGCGACAATGCAGCACTTCAGGATGATCTTGACAGGGTCTACGAATGGTCAACTCAGAACCGGCTTCACTTCAATGCTGCAAAGTGCAAGATGCTGAGCATACGCCATAAAGCCACTTGCGAATACAGACTGGGGGATCAAATATTGCAGCGCACCACAACGGAATGCGATCTAGGAGTGATAGTGCAGGAAGATCTTGGCTGTTCCCGTTAGGCCGAGAAAGCCTCCACAAAAGCTAACCAAAACCTTGGACTTTTGCGGAGGGCATTCGGGCTCTTCGATCCTTCCACCTTTTCTCAGATGCTCAACGCCTACATTTGGCCTTATTATGAGTAGGCCATCCACGCCTGGCAGGCATGGCAAAAACAAGACCTTACCGCTCTTGAACTGCCACAACGAAGGGCGACCAAGAACGTAAAGGGCCTGTTGCATCTCCCTTACCGATTGAGGCTGAAAACCGTCGGGGTCTACAGTGGACAATATCGAAGCCTGCGTGGCGACTTGATAATGGCTTATATGATCCTGAGAAATCCAAACTGTTCTTGTCGTCACCTATTAAAGCTGCATAGCAAGACTACACTCAGAGGACACCAGCTGAAGCTGGCCACGCAATACAGTCGGTTGGAATGCCGCCGGAATTGCTTTTCTCTTCGTGTATGCGAACACTGGAACGCTCTTCCCACATACGTTGTTTGTTCACCCACGCTAACGGTATTCAAAGACATCTGGATGATTCGCTTATCCACCTACATTACGCTATATAATCAGAGATGTCCACGTCAAACAAAGGCGAAAAATACGTTGCTCTTTCTCAGCTTTTGTGCTTAACTATTTACACACTGCTGTTGTGGAATATAGTTTCGGATTTATTACAACTGCGTTCATCAATTTACCTCAGTACAAGAAAGCGGCGCACGAGTAAGCGTTGTCGTTTCTGTTATTCTTAGGACACGTCTTCTCCATATTACTTCCCATATTACTCTACAGTAACAATTCAGTACACATTCTACAACCTTTCTATGAATAAGGGGCACATGAATTCACTAGACGCTTAAACTGACGACTTACACTTATGTTTACTTTCACTTCAAGCATCCTACGGGACTTGTAAGGCAATCGCTTGTTTACCTTTAATATATCATTGTTCATTGTTCATCTCAAGGTTGCCAAAGCTCCGGACAGCCATCTCACCTCACTGGAGCTAAAGCTGGAACTCATCACCATAGAAATATCCGTTCGTAAATCAAAGCAAGTAGTATGCTACCTGAAGTAGAGATACTTACCGTTGAGGCATGGAAAATGGTGTGCGTAAACCCTAGCCCACCTTCTGTTGTTACATACGTTACTGTTGGATGCGTGGCTTATATGGAAATTCACCAAAAGCTTTCACATAAACTACACTGCATTGACTTTGTCACGTCGCCATGCATTAGCAAAGCACTACATGTGATAAAGTGTATGAGCTTTTATTAGTTTTTGTTTAAAACACACTCGGGTGCTTTGGGAATCAAGCAGACTTGAATGCATTTGTGGTATCCCGTGGATTCAGAGTGGATTTCTAGTTGCAGTATGGAAGTCAAGCAAATATAAGTTTTAGTAAATTTAGAGACATCAATTGTGGTAGTCTCGTTAACAATCCCTTTCTAGGTGACTCGTGTGCACACCAGACTACCAAGTGACCAGTGATTATCCCGTTAGTTTTACACTCTATAATATTATAGCTTGATATACTCCTACCTTAGGGCAAGATAACCTCGGCTCACCGGTTTTGAAATCTCAAGCATACTGAATTCGTGTCACAATGTTTAGCCGAACAACATGGAACCGTCCTACACATTGGTGGCAAGTTAGTTAGACTGAACGTGAAACGACTGATAGTGTCAAAGCGAATTGCTAATCCGTCTCTGTATGAATCAGTTTACATTCAGAACATTGAATTACACTGAAGTACTGCTGAAGAGGGCTCACTCCCACGTTAACCAGAATGCTGGATGCGTGTGCGGACGATCTATGCTAATCGATCGTAGGTTGTGATGGTTCGCATAGTCTCATAATTCTCATTCCGAAATTTCACATAGGAAACGAAGTTGAAACTAATGATTTTATGGTCACTACGACCAAGCTGGTAGTCTACATCTAGCACATTAATCCTACGCTACCCGTTGGTAGGCACAATATCTAACACCTATGGCCGGTCACCTGTTCTGAAGCGAGTAAGCAAAGTGACGTGATTGTGAAACGGAGCTGTGCTTACCAGCTGCAGCACATGCGCTTTGAATGCTTCTTTGGTAGTGGCAGGAGTTCCTAAATAATATACTTTGAAATCCCCTATGATAACGATGTGAGTATATCTTCCCTTTAGGATGTATCGTAGAACAGTCGCAAGGCGACTGTCCGTTTCTGGTATAGAATTAGGAGGCGGTACACCAAACCTATAAGGCAAGTTTCTCTAAATTTTGGTTGCAAACGGCGCCAGAACGAATCAAAGAACTGCAATTCTCAATGCCCTACGGTCTCACACTTGTGGTTGCTTCGGTAATAAGGAGTTACTCTCTCCTCCCTTTGTTATCTTATTTATGCTGACGAGTAAAATGCCAGGCAGCGAAACTTCAGCGTCCGTCATTTCAGTGTTTACTCATGTTTCTGTGACACCGATGATATTGCATGGTTTAGCATCTTGGCCATCTTTTAATTCGGCCAACTTATCTAAAAGGCCTTCAACATTGGTTTATGGCGGACAATTTCTCGTTCTCTACGTGCCCACAGGGGCAAAAGGAGCCAGTGGTTGGAGGATCCCGACAGACGTGAGGTCGACGTTATGCGTCTATTGAAGGGATAATGACATCGTCCATAGCTTGATTTGGGAAAGTTACGGGCTTGGGGAACTTAACAAGAAACTGCACTCGCAACTATTAAGTGCCTTATCGGCAACGCTCCTGCACTCGGGTACTACGATTCAGCGCAGCATCTGGAGGTACATTTTAACACTAGCTAAGACGGAATAGGTGTTGTTTTCTCACAGAATGGAAAACCTTTTGAATTTCCGCAGTCGAGTACTCATCGTGACAGAGCGGCGCTATGCGCTGATTGAGAAGGCAGCGTTCCCGATAGTCTGTGCCATGGAGCCTTTCAACCATTATACTTTCGGAAGAAGGATATTTGTGCATACCGAGTACAAACGGCTTGCGTCGATATCCAGTAAACCACTGCACAACGTTTCTCGTCCTCTTCAGCGTATGTTCATCCGGCTTCAAAAGTACGGTGTGGATACTGTGTACACCCATGTTGCAAGGATGTTCATCGCGGATACGCTGTCAAGTGCTCATCAACCGGCACCTGTGCATAATCCAGAATAGGATGATGCAGTAAACCTAGTACAGCATGGGGTAGTGGCGGAAGACCGTCTGAATGAAGTAAGGCGCCACACAGATGCATATTCAACGTTTTCAACATTGCGAGAAGTTACTATGAATGTTTGGACGGAAAAGCACAAGCACCTGTCGAAGGAATTAGCATTCTACTTCTATTTTCGGTATGAACTGTCCGTCTATGTTGGTTGGCTGCTCAAGCCAAGCATTATTATTATTCCATCATCGCTCCGAGGATAAATCTTGAAATACTTCCTGCGCTCGTTTAGGTACCAATTACCTCATTAACCGAGCAAAAGAATTGCTCTTATGGCCAGGAATGACGGGTCAAGTCGGAGATCATGTGTCGAATTGTAAGGCGTGCCATTCACACGCAATCCGGCAGACAAAGGAACCAATGCTGCTGCATGATATACCTGGTTGACCGTGGCAGAAGTTGGCGCAGAATTTATTCTGGGACAAGGGAAGAGATTCAATTGTTCATTTGTTCACCGGGCTTGGCGATTTTGTCGCAGCTGTTTCAACACCATGCGAGGTGGCATCCTTAGTGCAGTGAACTGCGGTGTGTAAGAGTACACACAGCATCTCACTGCACTGAGGATGCCACCTTGCATGGTGTTGAAACTTTTGCGACAAACATCCAAGCTTGGTGAACAAATGAATAATTGAATCATCGAACCGAGCTACCAGTATTCCGAAACATTTTAAGGGAAGACATTGCTTACTCACCATGTGTTGCTATAGTGTTTATTTTGAATTGATTTACTCATCACAACGGTAATGGAGGCAGTAATCAATAAGCTCAAATGCTAATTCGCGCGGCACGGAATACCGGAGGAGTTGGCCGCCGAAAAGAGTCTTCAGTGTACCAGCACCGCTTTCCCTACCTTCACAAGTAAGTGATAAATCGTGCACAAGCAAAGCATCTCATATCATAGCCAATCGAATGAAAAGGAGGAGTTGGCAGTGGGACAGGCCATACGACACCTATTAAAGGCCAGAGCTACTGGGGAAGACCCCTACCTTATGCTTCCAGAGATTCGCAGCACAACTTCAACGGATATCGGCTTGAACCCAGTGCAGCGCTTATACCTTCGTGGAACTAAAACGCTGATGCCAGCGTCTGCCACACTTCTGAGCCCAGTTTCGCCAACGTATTAGCGATTACAGAAAAAAATGAGACGACGAATATCCACCCAAAAACAATACTGGGACCGCAGTGGACGAATACTGATTGAGCCGACCACGAGGGAGGAATTGTGGGTGTAACTAGCATCTGAGGGTCAAGTGCGGTGTAAGAAGGGTATGTTGACTTCGATGGTCGTTAAAAGGTCATGCAAAATAAGTTTCGGAGGGAAAGGTTCTGTGTACATTTGAGACGACAACCGAGGCAACAATGTGCAGTGGGAGTGGAGCGCCATATAATACGGTGCAAGAATAACACGGCCGCAGGTACAGCGAAGACGTTGCGGTGTGGCATGCTGTACAGGGTGCATAACAATATGGAGGCGCAAGGAAACGACAAGTGGGAGGACGTGATAACAGTGTCATATCAAGATGAGCGGGTGGTCCCACTGAGCAAGCCAGACAGTCAATGGGAGTCGGGTGTAACGGATTCGATTACTGGACTTGGATTGGCCTAAATTCCTGTACGTTTCCCTGTTTGTTTAGCTGAAGCAAAAGAGGAACCTCATCGACTCATAAGTGTTGTTAGTTATGGACTCGAAAGTGCAACTCATATAGCGGACGTTGGATTGCCAAGCATGCTGTAACATTCGCCGACATAACTTTGCTGAATAAGAGCTTGTCCCTGATGTACTGAGTTCTGCAACAACCAGCACCGATGAGAGCGGTTGCTATTGGTCTGATAATATATATATTTGGTGGATAACTAAAAGAATATAATAACTAAGTAAATTTGATCAGGCACGGCAGCGGCTAGACTTCAATAACACGGCAGACTGCTGCCCCTACTCTTCCGGGTCTTGATGACTGTATGACTGAAAATAGCTTTTACATACCCCATCTGAACCGTTTGAACTTCCATGCTGCCCCGTCTTAACCCACAGCTTCGGGGCACCGTGACTCGTTTTCGCACAACAGAGGTGCGCAGGTCAGTTCAAAGCAAACCGCGACTTATCAACTACCAGCACTAGTGTTGGCGTTAAAATGTGACCTCACACAAAAATCATTCGCGCCTTCATCGGAGAATGGCTTGTGTAATATTGACCATGCTTGGATTTTGCTAAGGAGGACTCTGTCTATCAGATAAAGGCCGATTTCAGTCGTATTGCTCAAATAAAGGAAACGACCTGACGGTATTATTATTAGTCACAAACTGCACACTCACCGCATTTGTTTCTCAAGATCGAGCGTGTTGGATGTTGGATGGGCTTGTATAAGCGCCGAAGTCGGCTGGAATCGAGTTTCCTTTAGGTGCCCTTCAGACTGCTGTAATAGCGAAGTACAATTATTCAGAATTGTCCTAGACCTCAATCAGCAGAATCGGAAAGAACAGAGCTTGTAGGTTTACATGGAACAGGAGTCACATTAATGAAGCTGGACGAAACAGTCAATGTTCTGTCAACACTGCGGAGCAGTTCCGGACATCTGAATTTTAAACGCAGTTCTTCTAGGTGTTTATTGACTCACTTATTCTTGTGAACTAGAATACACAGACCATGTATTTTAACATTTGCACAGTAATGCAACTTCGGGTTCAGCCATAGGAAGGACCATACCCAAACAACTGTAGACATCATGAACATGGCTGAGATGAATCCTCCGTCACTAATTAGTGAGCCTCATAACGCATCCATCACCACATACTGCTCGTGATTCACGGTTGCAGTGACAAGCAGCATCATGAACGCCACATCAGGATAACTCAGAGGGAAACACTTAGCATTGGAGTCAATATAGACCAGGGGTGTCCAAAGTCCGGCCCGCGTAAACAGTTCAACAGGCCAGCGACCTCATCATAAATAATACATTTAGACTTGGACGTTTTCTGTACGTATGCACTTGTGTTATTCTCTTAATATCTGACTGATTTGGCCCGACATATTTTAACCTCACAAATGGTGGTCCTCCTTGCAAACTGTTTGGACACCCCCGATCTAGACCAAATGATGCCAAGTGTCTGGAACATCTGAAGTCATGCAGCATCCCGGAACTGTTTGGTCGAACCTTGTGGGCGCACACCGAAAGCAAGCAAAAGACGTACTCCGAGCTAAGTGCGCGACAGACTACAAGTGAATAGGAGAAAATTGGAATTGTTCATAATAAACTATGAAAATTATGGTTATAGTATCTAACTGAACAATGGTCTTACCGCTTGCCTCGCGAACATACAAACAATATGAACTTCGACTTCGTATTTAATCAACCATATTTTCAACTATCCACCATGGTTTTAAGTTTGATTTGCATCTTATTGCTGGGTTAGTCTCTCCGCTTCGATGCTCAATTCCTTGGTTCCCTCAGATTCAGCAGCACTTGCGTGTTCTGACGCACAAATTTCACTAATTAAGTGGCTGTGGGTACCGGTTCAACTACGTCCATATTAAAACCTCAACACAGACTGCTACGTCATTACGTAAAACAACTAATCATCTTTTAAGATCTGTAATGATCAGATTGGTAAAGAGTTTGGTTCCAATATGGCAATCTGCGTCAAATCCGACGTCCAAAAATACCATACAATATCATTCGTCAGATGCTAACCACTACATCTTGGTTATTAATAGCTGTGTATTTTTGTTGCATTTAGCTTGAGGATGAAACACTGAAAACAATGTTAAATTGCAAAAACATACTCAGTCGTTAATGGTTTCGAGACTTCCTAGTATTACTGGGACATGACCAATTCTTCATTGTACCTTGCATTGATGTGATTCTTCCATTCCCAGAATTATACATCCGATTGATCTATGGCATTGTAAATAGTTCGGTCAGAGCACTGATTAGACGGGAACATGGCAGTCAACTACAAGTCAAGGGAGACTGAGCTGCGCCACATCACGTCTAGGGTCTTAACCACGTCAGCCGTGGGTATTTTCTGCTAGCTAGGGTGGGAATTTCTGGCTTAGAAAAAATTTGGTCACGGCCTCTACGATTTCAATAGGGCGGGAGAGTGAACGATCTTAATGACTCCCGGAAGAACCAGACAGCTTCCAGGGCCAGTCCAGATATTGATTGCCGTCCAACCGAGTGTATTCATGATGCATACGAAGCACATCATATGAATATACCCACTACTCTGTTTTGAGGAATGCTAACATTTTCGGCACATCATCTTCCAATGATAAATGCAGAATCCGTCCACTAACTGAATGCGCCCTAATACCACAGACAGAATCTAAATATGCGAGGTTTACTTGGGACCCTTTTGTTCTGAGCGGTGAAAGGAACTAGTATTTATGTGCAAGTCCCAACAGCTGTAGCGGATTGGGACACAAATCGGACAGTGATGTCCCCAAGTTATTTACTTGCAATGCCCACAAGTGTGTTATGAACAAACTAGTTGTTGCTCCTCTTTATAAATCTATCTTCCTCTTGGTAATACCCTGAGATATTTCCGACCTATTGATTACGTAAGCAACTAACTGCTTTTTGCCACATAGTTTTAGTTCGCATACACTTGCGACAATCGCAATTAGGGTAGCGCGTCTTGCCAGACATCAGCTATCGAAAGAACTTCGCTGAAAGTTGCAGATTTGTGCGAAGTGGATCAAAAGAGCACGAATTCGGCTTATACTTTTGTGCCCATTAATGATCACCGGAGAAACCTCTCGATAACTCTTGGTCTAGTATGCATGTAGAAAATTAAACTGATCATTAGTAGCATTTTTTCAGATTTCCGCAGTAACGAGATGCAGGAAGACCCAGATTATATTTAATGTTGCTGGTAGCTCTATATTACCCGAGCTTCTATTTAACGGTTAACGAGACATAACATTCACTTTGATCGAAAAAGATGAGTGCAGTGTGCCGTTTTACAAGAGTGAGTTAACTATATAAGCAAAAGTGAACAAATCGTATATATTTTTGCAAACTAACTCACCTTCTTCAAAGGGTCACTTGAATATTCTGCGCCTTCGTGGTAGACCCTGAACACTAGGTCACTTGATAAATCTTGCTCGTTTTGTACATTGTTCATCATGATTGGCTTTATCGACGAAACCGAACTGGTTTTATTAATTGGATACCCCAAATGTATCACCAGTTGTTGTAACTCAGATAAAACTCCGCACTGAGTGTTGGTATCAGTAGTGCTGAATTCTTCCTTCTCAGCTTCCGTCTGTGATGTCGCCGTCACTGTGGGTACCGTAATCGTCATCGTTGCACAGTCCATCGTACGGACAGGGGATTTCTGTGAAAACACGGGGAGGGAACAAGCTGGAAAATCACAAATGATACGAGTAAGTTGCTAATGATTAAATATGTCTAAATAAGAGCTGATCTTTATAAAATCTTACACCTTTCTTAGATATCTTCATACAATAGCTGAGAAATAGTTATATTTTTTATTTCACACTCCTTTCTAATTTATCAAGGTACTTATTTCGTTAATGAGTAGTTATTACGATAGCGTTGTCACGCCTGCTAAAATCTTTTCTATGTATGCAGCTAAAACGTTGCATAGCTGCGCAGATATGGCTACGCTTTAATCTACACTAGACTCGCATCCGTGTGTATGTTAAATTTTCTTACACTGATGTCCAAAAGTTGCATAAAATTTGAACAAGTTAAAGGTAAGCCACAAGTGTGGGACCATTGAATTTCGCATGTCTCAAGAAGATTCTAATGACATTCATGTGCTCTAAAAAAATTTTAATTTGGCCTAATAGTTTTGCAATCTTTATGACAATACTAATGCATGGATGCGAAACGTCATTATGAGAAGATGCTCTTTACAGTTTTAACATGCTTCAAATGTGTGTCAGTCTCCCATAGCTAGCAAAAGCTAAGTATATAATTCCTGTAATATCCAAAAATATGACCCATAAAGTAGGGCTAAGCTGGATTACACATTGGGACCAGCAAGGTAAACATTCTCTCCATATTTCTTATCTTTGACAGCCGCTGTTTTCATTGTTAGTCGTCCACTTGATGAGACTTAGTTAGCCGCTGAGTTTGTTCTTATTCTGTCCAGCTCAGTAAAACTCAGTGTGGTATGGCATGCAGCAAGCATACCCAGCCTCTCAAATATAGTTAGCCTACTCAACTTTCCGACATTGAAAACTACTGCAGCGTCATAAACTGCAAGAGTTAGTCTACGCATTCCAACAAAACCAATCTTTGGACATCTTTGACAAATTGAATTATGAAAACTCGTTTGTATTTTGTGTCTCGCCATGAACACACTTTGACAGTAATGTCTCACGGGCGGGTGTTTCAAAGACGGGTTTTATGGTCACGCAGATATAGGAATGGAAGGCATTTTTATCAGGATCTGAAGCAGGCTGATTCCTGGCGGAGTATCAATCTCCACAGTTGATATAGCAACGGTCCCTGGGCTCCCATATGTCCCAGATTTCTTTTCACATATGAGGAACATTGTTGGTGTTTATACGTATTGTAGCACCACAAAGTCCTGGAAACTTTAGCATTACCTATTTTGTCAGTTACCCTCTCTCACCAATACCTCGTAGACGCTTGCTATTGTGCGTACAAGTTTTATTCTTAACTTATTTACCTTATTAATAAAGTGTCGCCCCATTCTCTTCTGCACATGCCTACAACATTCCAGTTTTTTTCAAAAATCAATATTAGTATACACTGGTGATACCGCATTTGCAACTGATGTGAATGATTTACTGTCTTCATCTCCAAGAAAGGAAACATGGCGCAGACAATACCACTCTTCACTCCGCCTGAACATTTCCAGTGCTGCAGCTGGTTCCATCCTACCTGCGGATCCAGTGTGATTATGATCACAGGTCTGAGTATGGGAAAGCACCCAAGTCTGGAAGTGGACTTCAGATTTCATCTTAAGTTTTGCACAAGGGTTTCAATACTTACTCTGTACTGCAGTGTTTAGAACTTCTATGTCCATCCACAGTTAGAATATTGACTACATCAATTTTGCTCTGATGCCCCCTCTTTGCCATGAGATTAATATGGCTTCTACTTGCTTCATCTCAGATGCAACTCTCTGCGTACTTGTATGTGCGAATGTCTCCGTAGCCTGAAGAATTTTCTTTTTATGAAGAGGCCAACTGCTTCTATCCATACTTCTTGGCACGTCCATATTGCCAGGCAATTTCTTGCCATGGGAGCTGCTTGATATTCTATGAACATCATATGTTTTCTCACATTTTTCAGAGGACATAAAAGAAACGGTATGTTGACAATTACAGTAGAAAGCTAACTTTGAGGTTAGCGAGTTTTCCTGTTCTGTGACCTAGGATTCGCTCTCTCCCAGAGGTTGTCTACACGGCCTGCACAATAAAGTGGTTACAAAGTTAATGAGAAGCTGAAGGTATGAAAATCGAATATATGTGAGCTCCTCAGTTTTCTCAAAATCAGCCTGCGAGGTTTGAGGTCCCAGTTTGATTCTAGAAGCAGAAGTAGATGATTCGTTGTTCCATCAAAACCAAAAATTTCATCAGTTCCAGCTACTTGTTCTTGCATTTTAGAATACTGATTGTCATGAAATATACCTCGGTTTACCTTCCTTTTGCCCATAATTTGAGAATCCTTTGTCACACTCATAAAATGCCTTCGTCCGAATAGCGATAGACGATGTGCGATGAAAAGAGTACACTGATTGGCCTAACAAAACATGTCCTCTATAAATGGACCAAGGAAATCTATTCTTTCCTATGTGCACAATGAGAACTGGGTTTATAGATCAATTATAGATCAAGATACAACTGGAATGAAGTCTCTAAGTCAATTACGAGGCGAGATGCGACGTTGCACAGTTTTGCTTACGTAGGGAGCTTGAGAACTTCAATGATACTATTACACATGCCATATTAACTGTAGAAATTAAGCTTTAAAACACATGATTGTAAATCCTGTTTGCACAGCTGTTTTCTACTATGAATAATTATGCATTATGTATGGAAACCAAAATGGTCAAAATTTTCGATTTTCTTGTTTGTCCCTCACCTTAAGAGAAGATAAAAGTTGGAGGTTAACTGCTAGAAACAGCTAGCTGCTACGCGTTAGAACGATGAATTAATGAAGTGGGGTTCGAACAGTACTTAGTTAACGTTTAAGAATCATGGTTAATGTGTAATCTAGATATTAATTTTTCACGCTCAACACACGACACTCGGTACAATGTTATGCCTATATTAAAAACCTTGTTGTAGTGCATCCCTCGACTAAGAGCAATACTGTCCACGGGTTCGGATCCCCTCTCATTTGTGAGCCTTGTGAATACGGAACCATGTCAGCACACCTTCAACCGTCTGCGGACGAACGAAATCTATCAGTCCAAAGTGTTGGTGTGTTTCTGATATCAAGCTCTGTTAGGTCCATTTACAACTTTCTAAAACATTCATGTTGTTCTGAAATCTACTCTCTATTTGACCCCATAGCTTGAAGAATGGTACTGTGCCCGCTCAGCATGACACATGATGTACACAACGTGGACCGCATGCAAACATAAAAAAACAAAATTTAAGCTCCATCCGAGAGCGTTATGCACGCCTAACCACCTGACAGTCATGGGTAATTGAGGAAGTACTTTACCGAACACCCACTCACAAAACTGACGTACTTATGTAGTGTCAAGACTACTGAATACTGTTGTATAGGGCAACTAAAAATGAATTATGTAAAGCGCTCGAAATATGGTGAAAAACGTTATAAAATCTGTCAGCCGTGAATATCGTTATCGTTCTCCTGTAACGTTTAAAATACCTGACTCATGGCATTGCAGGACACAAATGTGACATCTCATATAGTTCTAGTACACATGTGTAAACGCTTCAGCTTTTGTCCAATACTAAGTCAGAAAAAATACTCAGCGTCAAGCCGGCTGAGTCCCCAGTAAAAGATAGACATCGCTCCGGAGAACTGACAGCCAGCTATCGGGCCGTAAAATAGTTAAATCATGCCTAGCGAATGAGATCGTGATTGGAGGTAGAGGCTAAGCAGGAGGGGGAAGGGCAAAGGAACGCACAACACATAGGCCACCATGGCCGGATCCTAGATATCAGCAAGTGTGTCCAACCAAACATTTTTATTGTCCCTAGGTCCCTAGCCAGGCAGTCGGGATGCACCAACTGACGCCAACTTCATAGTAAAGGTTTTCATTCCACTCGACCGACTCATGGCTTGGCATCCTCTCCTCCTCTTCCAAACGCACCCCCGAGCGCGCAAACAACGCACGTCGCAGGATTTAGTTTGCTGCCATGGGCAACACGTGCTCCAGCCATCGGAGCCTGGTGCATGATATAGTGGTGCTGAGCGGTACACTCGCTCTTCCTGCACCAAATACGCGACGCCGAACACGCTCATTGCTCACGTGGTGCTTCCACCAGACATGAGCCAAACTGCGAAGGCAGCGATGGTCGAAGGTAGCTAGCCTCTTTATGTCTATCGACCTGATGGGCCAAGTTTCACAACCATATAGTCGAGTTGAACGGACAGCTGCTTTATAAACTCTGCCCTTCAGTGCAAGAGTACGTATGACAGTCGATGCACTGGTTCGCTTTAGCGGATGAGGGCATGAGAGTTGTCGCTAGTGAGTTGGATGGTTTAGAAGGCGGTACTGGACTTTATGGTAAAGGAAGCTTCTCACCGATTGCGCTAAATACAAAAGATTGACCTGCGTGTGTCGCACCCGGTTAGCTTTTGATGCAACCGATGCGTACCTTACCCACTTTCCTCTACAGTGGATTGCCCCCGGATCTGAGCTGTCCGTGTTGTGACCTAACCGTCAGATGTAACCTGCTTAAATGAACTGAAAGTTAATTGGTATGTAACATCTGTTTAACGGCTTACGATGGGTCAGCGTGGGTACAGCAGATACCGTGGTGCGCTTAGCAAAACTTACGTTACTCTTTGACTTGGGGAGAGAGCTCAGTTTTCGTTGCTTTAGAGCCAGATCGTTTCCTTTAATTTCAGTGGTAAAGCACTTAGCCTCACCTTCCACTCAATAGATTCAGTTACTTTTTATCAACTCTTCATAAGCACATCTATAAAATTGACAATTGGAAAAGACCTGCATACGGCGCACTACTAACTTGAAACAGCTACATTGTTGAGCCACTTTAATCCTGCTTGACTTATACCATTACACTTAGTGCGGGAGGCGGTGCCACAATTAAAGCAGGCTAGTCCTGAGAGACCACTCGGGTTGATTTCGAATTTGCCCATTTACCCCTAAGTAGGATAACGCTCATTAACGGCTGCATCTCCTGCGTTCGCTTGAGATAGGAGGTGAAACACTTTCAAGTTCATTGTTACAGTGGCGCGCTTGTCCTCGTTTCTCGTAGGCAGGTTTGTCTCGAGAATGACGCACATGCACACGGAGTTCGGCTGCTTTCACGATCGATGCTGGTTCGCGTATGCTAGAATCTTTAACGCCGCGGGTTGATGTTAGGGAAGTGAGTGAGAGCGATGGACAAATGTAAGCAAACGACAAGGATCGAACTTTAGCTTTCTTAGAAATTGCCTAATAGGGGTAGCCTACCATCACCGGATAGCGCGGCGAATACTTTATCGAATGCGGTTTCACAGCTATGAGTTACTAAAAAAGGATGAATTTTTACATCTTAATCTAAGCACCAGATGTAAAAAGACATCGTCATCTAGATCCGTAAGGAACAACTTCGTAAAATGTGCCCAATGCTTACGAGAACTTGACCCTAATCGAGTAAGTATGTGGTGAATGTGTTGCATAAACATAGAGCAGAGAAAACCCATGACAAAGAACTCACTATCAGTGTGACTTATTCGCAGCACAACTTATTTGGGGGAAGCACATTACGACGTCCAACTTCTAGACGGCCGTTTTATTCGTCACAATTTGTCTATTTTCGTCCACAGAATTCAGCTAGAGCGAACGTGGCACAAACCGAACTGTACTCACAAAAGAACTAGTCACTAGAGCCTAAGCGTACAGACAAACCAGCGAGGCGCTTCCAAGTCAATCGATCCGTATTCTCAAGTCGGTCGATTGCTTTCAGCCGGGATTGCGACATAAATAAATCGACGTATTATTCCAGGTGCATCTAGGACGTACAACCGTGGGGACGCGTATATGGTTCTGCTGCGGCTCGTGTTCAGCTCTTTTTCTCGTTAAGTAGAGGAATGGAAACTAAATAACTAGCCGAACATTATCAACAGGTGTGTACTTCCAAGTTTGATTCCAATCTGGATGCAACTTTAGATTCAAGAGTGCCAAAGATCGGTCGCCAGATCTAACCGGAACGAAAATAGCCGCCTGCTATTCAGTCTCAGTCCGCTTTCCCCCTACAATTCGAAGTGGGGCTCGAACCCAATACAGGGGGCAAGGACAAAATAAAGGTACACGTTGTGTGCGTAATGCACGGCCTTCATACACAGTTCCAATCAATGGCTGTAGCCGTAGTTGAGTTCAAAGTAGACGACGTCAACAATACATCTCCTGAAAGCAATTCATTCGCTCCATATTAATAAGACAATAATGGCTAATCTATTGTGTCTTGTGGTCTTAAAACCCACCAACCTAGTTTCCTTAGTTTTGAATGCAATTACGTTTCGGAAACGTGCCTAAATCTTGTTTGCTTCGTCGAGCTTGTTTAAACAGTCGCAAATGTTTCACCACCATGCACTGTGGCATCGCTAGCCCTGTGATGCGCGCATCACCGTTATTCAGACCAGTTAGATCGTATCCGAAGTGACGGGCTTTTGGTGTTGCTAGCCTCAAACACTACACTTTATTGCCTCTTCACTCCCTGTTTGTGACCTTGAGGCAGAGCTAGCTGAGCTGGGAGTGGAACTCGCGACGGCACGGATATCCATGAGTAAGGCTTGGTACCGTGATTGGGAATTTAATGTTGGGTACTCTCGTGCCCTTCGTGTAGTTTGGATTACGATACCTAATCTGAAATGTACATTGACTTGTTTTGAAAGAAGCCTCGAGTATTCCAGTTACTGGGATATTGCGCTAGGGGAAGGGCATTCTGTGGGGTTCTTTACCTGGAAGACAGTTGTCGTCAGTTTCCGGGGTCGCGGAATATCATTGCTGCACCGAGTAAAGAGGAACTAACATATGAGGCTAATAACCCCGTTTGTACTTATATTCACGCCTTTCTGTATGAAGTGAAGCTCAGTAGAAGCATATTCGCATGTCACTGCTCCATACCATTGCAAATACTTTGAATCGTCTGCCAAGTGACATCTTTACGCAAGCGTACAACGTTCAATTGCTTATAACGTTTCGCTGCATGATAAGGTCTCAATGTTTTGGTTTGTTGGCTACCAGAGAGACTGATGTGTAGAACTACGGTTGTAACTCTTTCAAGGTAGGCATAAAGTCTTCGTTTCAATCGAATCCGAGCTGCAGAACATTCGTTGGACACCGCTTCCATTATGGAAATCTCAACCAATGCAGGTGGCTTCATAGCAAATACTTTTTGCATTTAGCCTCCGTTATCTATATTATGGGACAGAGCTCCCAAAATAAACGCTCCATAGGAAGTACGAAACGAATATACGGGACACTGAGTGGGAACTCTTCAATGCTACTATATCTAACCCTACAATCTAGAAGAACTCCACTCCTCAGGAACTCACAGTGACCATTGTTATTGAAGGTATCACTAAAGGGCTTCCTCAGCCAACTCGAGATCGCTCATCACAAGCAGAATATACGTAAGATATCCCTATAATCAAGCATCTGTAGCAAGAAATTTAAAACATTGGTGTATACTTGGAGTGATCATGAGGACTTGATCCAACTAAGCTTTGTGTATATATTAGAAATTTATTCATAAGTCACATGTATAGTGCTACTGTTGTTCCAAACTAAGAGCTGTTGAGTACCAGATAAAAATTCCTGCGCCCATTGACGCATATTCAGTGGGTTGTTAGGCATACTGTCGGCAGCATTACCACAAATGCATGGTTCTTCCAGTTCAAATTTATGACACGTTGAAGTAATATTTCACGACAGTGAACTTTGACGTATTTGTTCCTGTCCTGAAGTAGTTAGTTGGTTTTAACTAAGTGCCATGAATTCGACACAGGGAAGTAGTTTTGCTTTCGGGCTTCGTCATTAAACTACACCGGTATTGGTGGATCAATGGTCTAACTGGCCGACAAGTATTAGGAATTCACAGGTTTGTGTCTCAGTATAATCGAGAGAATGGTATTATATTGACAAAGCCAACTGGGATGAACCCACCTAGGATGTTCGGGGCAGACTGAAACGGCGTCTAGGAGGGGCATTCAACAAGTGGGCATCCTGACGCTTGCATTCGGACTATTCGACCCTTCGATTTTTTCATAATTTCTCGGCTCATAGATACGGCCATATGTGGATTACGCATTACAGGTCTGGAATCCATGACTGAGGAGAGGTCTCACCGCCTTGGAGATACATTAAAGCCAGGCAACCATGAATGTCAAACGTCTGTATAAGTTGCCGTATGAACGAAGCTACAAGTGCAAGGGTCTTCATCCTACAGTATCGGCGATTGCAAGGGGACCTCATTTTGACTAACCAAATTTTGTGTAATCCCAACCACGCAAGCCGCTACTTACTAGAGCTCAACCACAACAGCAGATTGTGAGGTCACCATCTTAAACTGAGAGAGCAACACTGTCCCTGGAAATGTTGTCTGAATTTCTTTTCCGTACGCGTTTGCCGAAGATGCAATACCCTGTCGGAATCTGTCCTCTGTGTCCCCCCCACCCGCCGGCAGAGTTCAAAGCCCGAGTTGAGTGTGCACTCATTGCCCTGCACCATCTTACATAACCCATTACCCATGTATAAACACAAGCGTCTGTAAGCGGTCACAGTCCAGATTTTGATCCACGTTTTTCACCTCCTCTAGGTATACACCAGAAGGAGACACGATTCTTACCAATATCCCATTTGTCGTCATTTCTCAAGGATTTAGCTTGGATCTGCAGTCTAGACTACGTATAATTCCGGGAGTTCACTAGTGTAAACCCAAGTTTGCTGACAATATTCTAGATGTTATATTTTCGCCATACGCATCCTACTGAACCTGTTAAGCACTAGCTTTTTTACCCGTATAAAAGCACTGTTCCAATAATGCAAAAGTAACCGATAGTTTGCTGGACATATTTCAGCTTAACGCAAGGAAACGGTGAGCCTAATGTAGGAAGCTCTCGATGTAAAAATCAAGGAAATCAGTGGATTGAATAATAGAAGGCTAATAAATCGAATGGCAGTATAGGTGTGCTCAGAAAATAACCACATAAAATCCGGAAAAGTACCAGAACGCTCTGCCAGTGTTTCCTGAAACCGGTCGACAACAGTCATTAGGCCCTGAAATTTGGCTATCAGTTCGGGAGCGGTTTCAGTGTCTGCTCGCTGAAAACCAATCCCTAAGGTCATCCTGCAATTTTCAGTGTGTTTTTGTCCACATGCTTGCTCTGTTAGTGAGACCGTTGCGGTGTATACTTGTAGTGAATGTAACTATTGTTCTACTTGACATTTCGTATGTTGTGTTACCGATGGTATCGAATAATATTGATCGTATTAATCGAAATTACATTTCGGTTGTTCTTCCTCTATTAAAAAGCTAGCTAAGGAAAGAGCATCACTTTAGTCCAGGTTCTGTATGTACCATTATTCTGTTATTCACATTGTCAGAAAAGGTGCCATTTCACATGAGGGCGAGCTGATTGTGGTCTATCCCTATCGAATACCACCGCTATCTGTATTCAGGCTGGTTATGTCGTAGTCCACTAATTGTCACATCATTAGTCGACAATGTGCACTATTGATGAGCCCCGATAAGAAGACAACCCGATGCTTTCTATGCCCCAGGTTAAATGCAAAATTATTAACAAGTGAATAAACTTCAAAGAAGATCCGTACTTTGTAGACCTGATCCTTTGATTCCATTGAAGTGTGCCCTTGCCGGTAGCTTGTTCTCTCCTCAAGACTCAGTGAATTCTTTTCTTGGGCAAGTTTCCGCTGAAGTTTGGCTAGATTTTGAGCAGCAGTGTCTACTATGTGGTCGTCATTTGTTTCCACCAATTCTTCTAGCTCTTTCAGATAACGATTCGGACTGTTAAAGCAAAGTACGAGGGCAGAGCAATAAGTTTCTGGATAAGCAGTGAACAAGTTAGGTACAGATAAACTGACTAGCAAAACGTGAACTATGATCCATTCAGAACATTGTTCAGTGATTTCAACACACAGAACCGTATATCAGAAGAACAGCACAGCTCATAATTTATAAGATTCAATATACTCAAGCTGTAAATATGTAACCCCGTCTATATCACTAGAGGGCAATGACTTTGTATGATTTCCAATTTAGTTTAAAGCAACAGTGTGCAGCAATTGAATGCTGCCTTTGGGGATGATGCGCCTTTAAGAACCACAGTTTTTGAGTGATATGCGGAATTCAAGCATGTCAGGTGGTCCGTGCTTGATGAGGTACCTTGTGATCGAGCTTGAAGGTCGCCACCGCAGACAAAATTGTTGCTGTGTAAGCCTTGCAGGAGGAGAAGGCGTGAGTGACTTTAGTACATTTGACGAAAGCCAAGGGGCTCTTATCGGGATCAAACCGCACCATCGCACAAGAGAACCTTGGCCTCAGAAAGGTTTGCGCACGCCGGGTACCTAATCAACTCATTGAAGACCAGAAAGCAGCTCGAGTGAATTGGTGCCGCACCTTGCTTCGCAGGTTTGCTTGTGGACGTTCCAATGCTGTGTGGGAGATCTTCAGTGGCAATAAGACCTGGGTGTACAGTTTCGACCCAGAGATCAAGCAACAATCTGGTCAGAGGACAGCAGTTGGTTGTGCTCCGCCTCAGAATTTCGGGTGCGAGCGCGGTGTGACCAAGCAAGTGGTGGCAATGTTCGTGGCCATGACCAGCCATGTGAACACTGTAACCTTCGTATGGCAACGCCCAGTCTCCAGAGACTGGTATGCCACGTACTACCTGCAAAAATTGCTGGGAGCTGTAGGCAGAAGCCGTCCAAGCGCGCAAGCACGAGGGACCCTGCTTCCACATGAGAAGGCACCTGCACACAGTTCCCCTGTCGTCGTACGTTTTCTGGCTACTGAAGCCATGCAGAATGTTTATCATCCTCCTACGGTCCAGATTTGGTTCCGTGTGACGTGCTGTGTGCCCAAATGTCAAGCGCATAATGTGTGGGATCTGCTACTAGTCTCCAGAAGCTTTGCTACAGGTCTTTATGGAGCTGCTTGAAAAGGTACCCGCCTCCAATTCGTCTAGCTTCTTCTCCAAATAGTTTGAGCGCATGTGGTTCTGCATTAACGCTGGTGGAGAGTACTTGGATAAAAGGTAATGCTTAGTTTGTAGTAAAGAAATAAAGCTTTTGTGCATTGGCAAACATATTGCTCTACCCAAATTACATTGTGTTAAAAATTAAAGTGGAAAGAAAATTTACGGCACTCGCAAAGTGAAAGCCGCCGCAGGCTTGTACCCTCCATCGAGCACTGTGGGCTACTGGTAGACAGTTTACAATGTGGAAAAACCGGAAGCCAAACTGGATTTCAGAAAAGCAAAGCCGTCCTCTACTCAGAGCATAGACATGCTTGATAATGAAATCAAAGCACAATTTCCTAACGTATTTCATGTTTTCTACAGGGTAGTGGCTGCGACGGATCACCTTCGAAATTCGATAGGTCCTCGTTGTCTGCTTTGAATAGCAACACTTTGGATGCATCCCAAGACAGATGAAGTGGGTGCTCCTGGGTCACTTGGACTAATCTTCTGTATCTTCTATCAAACTTCTCGCAGTCTAGTCATATTACGCTCATTCGAACCGGATTTACCAGCCATTCATAATGGTTCAACACACGTGGAAATATTATTTTACTTTATCATCTTCACCACCACGAGCTGTTTTAACTGTTATTTGTGGTCAAATACAAGCGGATAACTCAATCAATTTGAGCTGATTGTCCTTCTGTGTAACATCATTCGATACCGAATTTTCAAGGTAGCCTGGAAAGACTAGGCTTATTCCGATCCGATGTTTCTCAACGTAGTTGTACAGGAATTTGTCATCTCTCAATCTGTATTCAGCGTTGTGTTCAGATTCAGTTCTGCTTTCATTCACCCAACATTATTTGGGAACTTGTCAGCTAGTGCACCTGCATTACCCGTCATACGGACCGCGCAACCAAGCCGAACTGTCATTTTACCTTGTGACCACAACGCTCGCGCGGCCATCGTAGCTGGAAAAGTACAAGACGTCGACTCATCCACTGGGTCAGGTAACCACACCATGTTGAATGGCAGCAATGAGAATCCGAAAGGGCTCTAAGCAAAAGTAATTTGCGGGTTAGGAGAATGTCATCGATTAGTTAAAATAGGGTAGGCATGCACGCAATTTTTGGAATGCTATCTTCCGAAGTGTGCAACGTTGTTGCAACAGCAGGTAGGATAACGAAATATCTCAAGATCTCCTTTGGTCCTGTATTGCTTTCTCGACCACCCCACTCGTTAAGTGTAGTCTTATCCTAGTCCAGAACTGCGACCGGTTAACCGCAGAAGCCGAGCAGCAACTGAACGATAGTGTTACTTGAATGGAAGTGAGTATGCACAAGGGAAGCGTAGTTGCTGTACAATGCGCTTCCCCTCAGCTCTAATTAGCCACGTCCCAACTCCCTTGTCTTATCTAATTGTAGTAGAACGGAAGGCAAAAACTGACCGTAGCTACGAGAGTCAAGCAGTACTCATGGCAACGAAACTCAGACATCACTCGAAACGTCTGGTTAAGCAAACTCCACTAGACCTTACATCTATCATTAAAAAGGATGAAGCAGACTAACACCAACTCTCGATTTGTGTAGCTCAGATGTCTCGTGTAAAGACAAAGCTCTTCAAAACATCAGGTACATATGCAAAGATTGCTGCAAAGGTCAGCCGGGATGCCGCTTTTGCGACTTCTTCTGTTGTCAACACCGTTAATGTGAATAGCGAGACGAAAAATAAGTAATCAACACTTGTCAGCAGGTCAGGACAAACGATTACCCTACCTTGTAGATCAAGGAATAAGGGCTCCAACGATATTACCCGAACTGTTGTGTGCTCAAGTGTCCCTGAATTCACCACCATCACATTGTGTTATCGGACGAGCGAGGTCAATGGAACTCAAGTGCATGCTGATATGTCTCAAAGAGAAAACCATAAACGTATTACGAATTACTCGTCATCCGAACTCGCCACACTATGTAGAACCGAGACTTATTCTAGTAACACTCGAATCCTCCACTGATTTAAAAAAGGTTTTAGACTCCGCAAGCGCTATGACACAGTCCTTTGGGATACACATCTATCGTGATGTCCCTTGAAGCGCGCGATAAACAAAAAGAAACTCAGAATAAGGACACAGTAAACATGATCGCCTAAACACAGTCTTAAGACACGGGGTGCCAGAGATACTTCAAATGACGTCGATGATGCCGGAACGCACGATTTAGAACAGTGGTGGTTCATTCAACAATTTCCCTGAATAATATTATGGCGCTATCGCTTAGCAGGCTAAACCTCAAACCAAATTATCGAGGACGCCGCCCAAGAATCCTAAAACATGTGGTTTAGTCGGAGCGAACAGCAACGGATGTTTCGGGTCGACGGCAGAGAAAACAAAGTGCCTTCTTCTGAACATCAGTTGATGGCCGCAAATATTTCTCAAAGTTAATCTATCAAAGCAGCTGAAGCAGCAAAGTTACCGGCGAGGATACAGGAGCTTAAGTGGACTGCTTTTTCACGCCACTCTATCCAAACTCCAAACGAAGATTGGGACGCAACTTGACCGAATTAAATTACATACGAGGTATCATTATACCGTCAACAAATGAGTAGCTACCGACCTCTCATCGGTCGGCATTCACTCAAAGTTGCCCCTTTTAGTCCTCTGTGGGATCCCAGAGACCGACAAACTGGTCTGCTTGTATGCGAATTCTCAGGACCTTTTTAATAAACTTGCCGAAATGAAAGATCGCCAAGCTTCCTGGGCATATGCTATCATCGGTATTAGTGAGACATGGTTACACACTGGAATAACGGACGTTGTAGTTTCGCTGCCGGACATGTTGCTCATCCGAAACGATAGACCCATAAAAGGAGGTGGGGTAATCCTTTATTACCTAAGCGACTTATATTGCGCAGTCTTGGAGGATTCAGACTCAGTTCCACGACTCTATTTGGTGTTGCTTGCAGTTAAATGGCAGAGACCGTTGCCTTAGTGTCTTGGTGTACCGCCCCCTAACTCTACCGACTGCCACCTTGCGGCTGCTTTAAGAAGTAGTTGACAGCGAAAACACACTCACTTGCTTATCATGAGTGATTTTAACGTACATTATTCAGAAACCCTTGGCACCGTCAGAGAATAATTCAAAACCGGTCTACAGGGGCTCGTAAGCACTTTTCCGCTTTACACTCACATCACTTTTCCTACGCCGTTCAGAACAGGGAACAGTCCATCTGCGCTGGATCTTTTACTTACCAACAAAGAGCACATGATGCACGTGTATTCCGGAAACTGCCAGTGGGGTCACAGTGATAATGCAGCCA
The DNA here is from genome assembly GCA_944474145.2 of Dicrocoelium dendriticum. Taxonomy (NCBI): domain Eukaryota; kingdom Metazoa; phylum Platyhelminthes; class Trematoda; order Plagiorchiida; family Dicrocoeliidae; genus Dicrocoelium; species Dicrocoelium dendriticum. The sequence goes on from CALYDF020001185.1 coordinate 85,461, forward strand.
TCAGTTTTAAATTAGTCTGCTATGCGGAATATCGGAAGGCCAACCATGAGACTATGCGAACCATTGCAATCTACCATCGGTTAGTCTGACTAATCAGCGCTGCAAATTGTTCCTTCGCTTGCAAAGAAACCCTGGATGTCGCCTGGCTCAATTTTGTCAACAAATGCAGTCAGCTGCCTGCATATTCAGCAGAGTTAAGTGTATGTAATAAGTCTACATTAGCGCGGGTGTACAAAGAATCTCCAACGCCGGAATCGTAGAAGAACTACGTAGCCTAACGTAAACACTGCACTCAACTGCTAAGAGAAGACAAAGCCGCATTTGAGCAAAACCCCGCAAAAACCTTCAGTGCTAACCGAAAATTACTGTGCAAGCATGTCAATGGTCTACGAAAGGTGAGGTCAGGACGTTCGGTGGCCAAACAAGAACGGCTATGGAAGTAGTGAACTCGCTGCTGATGTAATAGGACCCCACATTCCAGAAGGTCTTTCTACCAAGCAATCTTCCAGCCTTTGTCTTCCCGCCGAAAGGACTAACTTACATCACTTCTACCGCGGAGGCTGTATTGCAAAAGCTATAGTCTCTACGCAAATATACCCCGCATGTTGATACTATTCGTCCAGAGGCACTGGGAGTAGCAACAAGCCAATTTGACTCAGTTTTTCCAGCACTGCTTAGACCAGAACCAGGTTCCTGCTTTGTGGAAGCATGGAATGATAACCCCCAATCCCAAAGGTGGAAGCAGAACTGAGCCCTCCAACTACCGCCCAGTGTCCCATCTTCTTATACTCTCCAAAGCCATGAAACCCATAGTTGCCGATGTATTGGTGTGTTATTTGAAAAACTGCAGCATAATCCTGCTCGAGTAGCACGGCTTCCGCCAACAGCAGTCGTCACAACGAATTTAGTAATCGCAGGCAGTAGTTGGACCGAGTCAGCTGAGATTGAAGAAGAGGCTGATGTGTTCTACCTGGGTTTGTCGAAGGCTTTCGATCGTCTAGACCATCGGATACTTCTACCCATACTCCAGTATTGGGGATCCGTGCAACTCGTCTAAGCTGGATTGCCAACTGTTTATTTCAAAGGAAATTATCGGTCTGAGTTCGGAGCTCGAGTGTGGTGTGCCGCAAGGCTCAGTTCTAGGTCCACGTTGGTTTTTGATGTTTATTATTGATCTTGCACTACAAACTTCCTAATGTTTGTGGATTATCTCAAGATTTGGCACAGGATTCAGGTGAAATCCGACCAGAATCTGCTTCAGAGTGACCTAGGTACGGTATATCAATGGTTAACCCAAAATTTACTGCATTTTAACATCAGTAAATGCAAGGTACTCTCCATACGACATCAGAGAAACTACTCATGCCGACACGGAACGAATGTCTTGCAACGATCAACTGTTGAAGGTGACTTCGTTGTGCTGGTTCAAGATAACTTGGGTTCCTCCAAGCAATTAGAAAAGGCCACGAAGACTAGAGACCAGCATGTCAATCTGTTGCGACGGTCATTCGGACGAATTGACGTCACTGCTTTTCGACAGATGCACAGTGCATATGTTAGCCTCCATGTCGAATACGCAATTCTAGCCTGGCATCCATGATTAAAACATAACCTTAACGTACTTGAGCAGCCTCAACGTCGTGCATCTAAGAATGTATTTAAAATGCACAATCCATCATACCAGGATAAGCGGAAACGATTGGGGCTATTCAGCAGACGTTATCGCACTTTGCGAGGCGACCCGCTATGGCATACTTGATTTTTCACGACCCACATCATGTGCGTCGCTCCTTACTGCAACTCATCAGCAATACAAAGCCGAGAAGCCACTCGCTGAACCTGGAAGAACAGTATAGCCATCTGAAGTGCTGCAAGAATTGCTTTTTCATTCATTTATTCTCTCCGAGGAATACTCTCCCAGAATCACTCGTCTCTTCAGCCAAGTTAACAGTATTTACAAGACGGTTGGATGACGCACCCATTCACGTACACTTCGTTAATTAGCGCTACGCATTTAGTGTACATTTGATTTATTTGTTGTCAATTGTGAGTGTTGAACAATGAACAATGAACAATGATTTATCACGGGATAAAGCAAGTGGTTGACACGTCCCGTAGGATGGTTGCGGTGAATATAATGAAATCAAAATACGTCTGGGTCATCTATCGAACGTCTTCCGAGATGAATAGTTTGATAATTAAAATCAGTGTAAAATTAAAATAAATTATCGAGCGTAAACGTTCAGAAAGACACTGGGGTGCAGTGATCGTTGAGGTAAGGAGTGAGAAAAGTAAAATATGGTCGCTCACTTAGGTCCATTTGATACATAAATCCTGTTGAAAAGCATGCTTGGCGTAATCCACAATAGTGGAGTTTAGGTAACAAAATTTTGGGAGCTAAGAGCAACATCTAGTCGTTTTTTGAAAACATCCAAGGTAGGAGAGGATACCACTGTGTCTGGGAGTGCGTTCCAGAGTTGGCAAACCCGAAGGGAAAAGTAATTCCGTCGACACTCTAGACGGCTATATTGTTCCTTCAACTTTAAGCAGTTACCCCTGAGCTGCGTGTTGTGGCTAAGTTTCAGCAAGTGGCGGCATACGTGGTCGGGGTCACTCAATATATGATACGCTAATATGAGATCGCCGCGCAGCCTTCGATAGCGTCCGCTGAAAATTCCCAGCAACTACAGCGTTCAGTGGTAAGAGTGATAGCGCAGGTCCTTTACATTCTTTGTTGCTCTTCGTTATGGTGCCTCTATCGCTTCTAGGTCGCGCTTCAACCAAGGTGTTGTGAACCTACGCGTATTGCAGAACTACAGCGGAGTAAACGATGTGTACTAAGTTTCCTAATTAAAGTACTGTTTTATTATTAGTTTCATTATTATTTCGATACGTCATCAACTATCCAAGGTGGCTTGTAAATCACCTCTTCTTAATTCGTATAAATTCATTATTTATTGTTTATTGATAGAATAAGAACAAAAGCCATCACTCGTTGGCCCAAGACATACGCTGTCTACTTGACACTAGATAACCTACCTGTAAATCACCAGCTGATGCTAAAAGTGCCAAGACTATCAAAATTATTAAAGTAAAGCAAGAAAGAGTGCAGTCGCGACACCCTCGTTTTGCAGATGTGTACGCGAAATGCATATAAACACCGCATTTATGGCACCATTTGAAGGGTAAATTTGCACGGGTACAACATTCGCTTTAGCCGCTGAACCGGACTAGGAGTAGACTTACCGAATATCTGTTAGAATTGAGGTCCAAGTAATTCCCGGCGCAACACCCCGGATCCTGCTACTACATTTGTCGTTAGAAAGCGAAATTAACTGATGAAAATTTAGTTTGGAGTTAGAAACATATTTCTTGGAGATTCAACTAGACACTTATCCGATCGTTGTGTCCGATCAGCATACCCCAGACTTCATTCCTTTTGAATTGCGTCTGGTAAGGTATGTGTTTTTGGGGTTCCGGTTTGCACAGCGTTAGCAACCCAGATCTTCTCGTGCCCGCGGGCGTCCCTTGACTCTCTCCAGCTACAAGGCTAAGTAGAGTCATCAACGGATGTCTTCAACAGTATAGCGCAACCTCATGGTAAATTATTTCATATTCTAGAAATGGTTTCGGGTAGTGTTTCAGGTACTTTCAAGCATTAGTTCAATTAGAGTTCAAGTTCGGTCTTGGCTGGGGAAGGCGGTCTGAACCTTGGCCGTGTGTATTGTCGCTTCATTCTAACTATGCACAACCACCTGTTCGCTCTCGCTGAAGTTTTTAAGTAAAAGCATTCGGAGATGGGCATGGAACGAAGGACGACTGACGTCCTGAACAATGGGTCATTAAGCTCCCCCGGCAACCTTCGGTGCTGATTCCGACCAATTACTCCTATCTGAAAGGATTACTTGGTAAGCTCCAGACAACTGGGATTAATGCGTAACGCTCCAAAAAGTGGTAGCACCCGCTTAAGAAGGAGCAAGTTGGCTGTTTCGCTTGCACTTGTAGTGGCAAAACTAGTTCCCGTAAAATGTTCTGTAGCCACCACGCAATAAAGCACCTAGACATTTGCACTGAGACTCATAAGCGCTACATCCGCAGCGACGTATGGTTGCAAACTGGGATCAAAATCTAACAAAATCCTGCTCACTAACCTGCTCACAAGGTCACTTGTTCCATGATGATGAGGACCGTTTGCCTTATTCCCATAAACTGACCTTCAAACACCATGGATGCACGCATTTCTTCCGAATATACGTCGATACCGTGCCTAGTGTGGGGTGCAGTCGCACTTGCCGACCTGGAGATAAGCACAGTTACTTGGTAGGTTGTAACTGGTGCTGCTCATGATTTGTTTCTTCCCTGGGTTCTTGGAGATAATTTGTTTTCTTCCGTATACCTGGTCTCATTTGACGACTAAGTAGAATTGGTCGCTTCTGTTCCTGCCTTTCATCGCTGCAAGTGGTTTCTGTGGGCCGATTTTATCCCGTTTAAGATCGCAACTCTACTAGTGCTAGAGAATAAGCCGTATTCACTGGCAGCTGGCAACCAGTAGTAGCGATTAACCGAAGCTATCCACCTCTCAGTCGTTCTAGCCGCTACCTCGTGGGAAGGTATTCATGTGTTGGAAAACCTAAGGATTCTCTATGGAAACGTGTGCTAATGATAAGTCCAGAGATGAGGCGATGGGCATTTAAAGCATACCAGTGATGCTTTGTGGATGAAACTGAGTCTGGTTATGAGGGAACTATTGAAAACTTGCGTCTTCTGGAGATACTACGAACGAGCAATCCTCTTTCTACAGAAGAATGACTTTAAGCGCTTCTTCATATACACCCCCGTGTTCACTGATATGCCTGTTCTGGCACTCTGTACAACATAAAGTGGACCTTGCCTTCTAAATAAAGTTAAAAGGTGCTGCTATCCCAGCTCTTATCCGATTTATTTTCTTGTGTTATGTTTGTCAAGTTCTGGCATCCACGTCACTCCGATTGAGCGCTGTAGTCCTGTGGTTGTCTGTTGGGGTCTCGACAGTTGCGTGAGTTCGAGAACTGGTAGAAAAGTGGTGCACAAGTCAAGGCATCGCTCGTATGCTGACAGGCTGACCAGGTTGCAAATCTTGTCACTAAACGACAGGGGCTTTTGGGTTGACTTGCTCTTTAGGTGTCGTAGACTGACTGTTCAGATTGCTCCATCGTACTCGGATGCCAACGCTTCGGGGCCACTTACTAAAGGTACATAGTCCGCGATTAGACTACCTTAGGGCAGTGTTCGTTTGTCACCTTCTATCGTTTTTTGAAACAATGCACCGGTGGTTTATGACTTGTAAAAATGCACAGACTTAAAATGTCCCGTAGGATTCTGCTAGAAACAAATGAAAATCCACTACTGCAAAAGTGGAGCAAATAAGTTACGCATCGGTGAAGCGATAGAGTAATGACGTATAGCAGATGGATTGTGGGAGTAAGACATTACCGCGCAAAACGAACTGAAAATTGTAATGCATAACACTCATTGTAATTAACAATTAGCGTCCTCACCACTCGGCACTTTGGACCATAAATGTAAAGTGGCTAGTTAGCCTGAAAATATCCAGAATAAACATTCATGCAACAAAGTGCAGAGCGTTCAATGTGATATCCAGTGGTTTACGAAAATTGGTAGAGTTGGGGCACAGAAAAGTGAGTTTGGAAGTGTATCCAAGGCTGACAGACCCGGAGAGAGCAAAGCTTTGTCGACAATTTAGACAACATACTTTTGACTCAGTTACAGGCTATTGCCTCTGATGTCAGTGTTCTGGCTGAGTTTCGAAAGGTTGTGGCCAACGTGACCGTGGTCGCTCAGTGTTTGGCTAATCTAATATTAGGTCTTCAATTGTCCGCAGGTGACGTCCATCTCAGTCGTTGCTGGTACAAAAGGTGCTCATAAATCCTTGAAACATTTCGTTGCTCAACCTAGGGGAGTCACGAATATTACAATGTCATGCTTTATCCACGGATGCCAAGCCTGACTTGCGTATTCGGCGGTGGATGCATGTTGGCATCATGCATCAGACAGCAGATGGATGAATTCAATCTCCCGAATGCCCTCCACAAAACATCAGCATGCTGGTTAACTCTTTTTGTAACGGAAGCTGAATATCTGACATGTCCGAGGTTGTATGTACCAGCACCCCAAGGTCAAGTTCCGGAGACCTTGTCTGCACATCGTGCGCCCAAAGCTTGTGGATTTAAGTGTATGGTATAAACACAAAATTTTTAGTTTGATCCTTGACATAACGCAACTGGGCCGCAGTTTCAAACCTTCCCGTTTGGTTCCAAACTTCTACTTCTATTTGATAGAAATCTCATCTTATCGCTTCCGGTACCTCATTTACTCTTACTTGCCTGCATTAGGAATGCCAGTCTCTTGTTTGTTCTTCTGCTGTTTTTAATTCTCTTCACTTGTGTGCTTACTTTGCTCTACCGGACCGCTAATGTAGGCCCCGTGGATAATGATAAGTTGACCGTGATGGGATTTGAGTGCATTGTTTGTCTCTCCTCGATTCCAAATTGATTCCATGAACCCTGATCTTGTTCAAGGACACAATCAAGAAATAACCTCCATTGAAATTCGCTTCTGTCCCCGTCCCACTGAAATTTGCTATGAACTAGAGGGTTTCGTTGTGGTCTCTCTCTCATCCCCGCACTCCACGACCGACGGTTTCTTCTTTATTTAGACTCATCAGGTAGAGATAGCCGAGCTGGGAGTGGAACTCGGCGCATAGTGCTTGGCGGTTATCGCCATGATCACTAGACCATTGAGCTCCGTGGACTACCCCAACTGACTTATCAAAACAATGAAATTGTCAATACTAGTTTCACAACCGCAAACGAAACAGAGTGAACATGTGGCACATAATTCTACTAGTTATTGAGTCTCAGTAACCTTCCTGAATATGCATGGTTCTCTTTCGATTTAGATCGCTAAATACAGTAACAGACGTGTTACACGCTCATTTGATCCATGAATGATATATTTTTTGAAATTAATAGAAACGGTTCATTGAGTTCATTGAGTGGTAGAGAGCAGAAGGGAGGTCCGGTATCAGCTCCTTCACTTCCCGATCTTCCAAGGATTGCAAGCATAGTAGCTGTGGCATAGCTCAGGATGCAGTATCAATCCTGCAGAATCCTGGAGTACTGAGTAGAAAGAAGTCTAGGAAAAGTTTGATATCCGCTTCTGACTGCGCATTGACAACCGGGTCCAATCGGTTTCAATCATTAATTCCTTGAGTAGAGAGAGCAACATCTGAGCGGAATTTTAACCTCCTCGGTTTAAACAGCTTCCAGCTATAACCTCGAGTCGAACTGTCAAGTCTTAACTGAAAAACTGCCTCAGCTCGTTTCCCAGTTCTCCTTGTATTATACGCCTAGTATAGATGAGGTCTCCACGACGTCGGCGATAGTCTGAGGGAAAAAGGTTCATCCTCTCTAGTCGGGCAGAGTACGGGAGTTCGTGTAGCCCAAAGACAAATTTCGAGGCTCGTCGCTGAATTTTGCTATCTAGACACTTTCATGCTTCGATAGAGAAGCTATGGACGGAAGTCCGAATTCAAGGATGGGACGGATGTGGGAGATGAAGAGAAGTCTAAATATCTGTGGCGTCATTTTAAATAACGATCTCCTTATGACACCCCACATCCTGTTCGCTACAGCAGTTTTCTTTAGTGTGTCACGGGTAATTTTGAGATCAGAGAATTCTATTGTCCCCAGGTTCTCTTCCTGTGTGGTAATCTTGAATAGGTGCCAGCCAATGTGATAGATGCCCAGTGGTTCAGCAGCGCCGATGGAAAGGACAGAGGAATTATCTTTGTTGACCGACAAACCTCACTTGATAGATAAAGCGTGTAGTAGATCAAACGTTTCGTGTAATCGGTCGGCTTGTTCGCTGCTAGACACTTCTGACCATAGCTTGAGTTCGTTTGCATAAATCAGACAGTCCTTTTGTAGCATACTTAGCAGGTCATTGATATATATCTTGAATAATTGCGATCTGAGAACGAAGCCTTGTGGTACGCCACTATACATAAGCACTGGAAATGAAAGGGTATCGTTTACCTTGACTTGCATGTTCCGGTCTTGCAAGAAGTCACTGATCCATAGTAAGAGGTTCTATGTTATGCCAATTCCGCAGAGCATAGAGAGTAGGTCCTGATGAGGGACTCTGTCAAAAGCTTTGCTGAAATCGATGGAGACCCCATCTAAACTTCTTCCAGCGTCCATTGACTTAGCCCAATTCTCTCTAGCGACCAGTAGGTTAGTGTTGCAGAACTATCCCTTTCGGAAGCCATGCTGAGTAGACGGAGTGAAATTCAGATCTTCGCAGTGTCGGTGGTTGGCATTTTTAATGCGCTTTTCCGTGATCATGCAGGCGACCGACATCAAGCAAATCGGCTGATATTTCGCAGTGTCCTGTCGGTTTCCACCCTTGTATTTCGGCATAACTACACCCGTCTTCCAATCGACAGGTAGTCGACCAGCTTTCAGAGAGAGCTACAAAATATGACAAAGTGGGACGGCAATGAATTCTGCTACCATGTTGAGAAAATGGGGGTGTAGACCATCTGGGCCTGGTGAGGAAGATGAATTCACTTCTAGTAGTAACATCAAGGTAGCACCTGCATCGATATCCATATGTCCTAGAGGCACTGTATGTGCAAGTGCATGATTGTTTGCGACTTTTTCTCCCTTCGTGTATACTGAGGAGAACTGTAGCGCCAAGAGGTCAGCTTTAGTGTCATCTTCATAGTGTATTATAACTGGCTCATTCGTATACAATGCAGCAATTCCACAGCCGGCCTTGGAAGAACAGGTAAGGTATGAAAATAGTTGCTTTGGTCTAGAAAGCAATTGTTCAGCCAGGCTACGTCGATGGTTCAGCCAGGCTGTAGAGTTGGGGCACAGACAAGTGAGTTTGGAAGTGCATTCAAAAGCTGACAGACCCGAGGAGAGAAATGCTTTGTTAATAATTTAGACGACATGTTGTTGACTCAGTTGCAGGCTGTTGCCTCGGATGTTAGTGTTCTGGCAAAGTTGCGAAAGGTAGTAGCATACATGACCGGTTAATCTGAGATCGGTAATAACTGCACTGGTGACTGCTTTAGGAGGTAGCCGACCTAATAAATCCTTTCATATTGGATGTAAATGCTTCTAATATGCTTCCTATTCTGACACAGACATTCTGATTACTGGCTCCAGACAAAGGCTGTGTGTTATCAGTAATGGGTAGATGAACTGGTTTTATAACTGCTACAACTTCGAATTGTGCTTTCTTGATATAACAGATTACTGCCCAGCCATTACATCTTTGCTGCCGTTGTGCTTGCCGTCTCAACTCAACTTGACTGAGTGATGGACTAATGTCGACTGAACATGAACCGGTCTTATGCAAAAGTTTGTACATATGTGCTATATATATATATACATATATATATATATAAAACACCAGCTATGTACAGATATTTTATCCTCGAAACCATGACGAAATAGGAAAACAGGCGTCGATTAAAGGAATAAAATAACAGATGACATTTTGTCCATTTTCCACTCACAGTTTTTGACTTTTTTGGTTTTTATTGAGGACGGAAGGGGTGGTCAATCCATGGTTCGTCAGTGGGCTAGATACTATCCGGTTGCCAGAACCAAAGAATATAATTGTCTTAGCGGGCCACAGTCCGAGCCTTTGATCCTGGATCTAACCTACAAGGCACCAGGGCCATATGATGATATTGCAAATTGTTGGAATCTGGTGACCGGACAAGTGGTTTTTCCGCCTTTAAGACCACATAGGTCCAGGGGCACAACACACCCTTGAATTACAACGTCACTCAGAGTGACGCAAGGGGCATTGACTTTATTTAGTGACGAGTCTCATCCGCCAAGTCACAGTGTTTTTAAACGGACAGAGATGGCTTTTTATAGGGAGTTCGCTTGCCAGGCGAAAACCCACCGCATCCTGGAACAATGCCGCCAAAACCTTTGGTTGGAACAGAATAATCCCGGACCACCCAGCTGGCATCACGAGGAGGTTGTTCCGCAAGGCTCATTAATAGTGAGAGCGGGAACAAGTGATGAAAAACTCACCAGCAGGAGAGATGCTGCTTTGAAAGTACCACCGACCATTATTCAACTATGCGGATGGGCCATCCGTACCCGGTGATGCCATAGTAGGGACATCTATTAGTGACGATTGCGATTAGGATGAAGGGTACCTAGGGTCAATTGCTTTGTCCGAAGAGTGAACCTCACCATTAGTAAACGAAGTGAGGGGCTGCCGCTGATTCAGATTCGGGGTAGAGATTTAAATAACAAACTGTGGAGACTGCGTGCTTGTATATTTTCTTTGACTTGCCTTTGCTGATCAACTTGTTCACCTACCCAAAAAACAACCATTATTGACCCCCGCTGGTCGAGGAGAAAAGTGATGCAACCAGGAGGATATTGGGTCAGCACCGGATTTATTGTAACTGCCGCCCACATGTTACCTTCTTTGATTCTTCCGGGGGTAAAATGGGTGCGGAGCTGCAGCTTGCATACTGCAAGCCTCCCATAGCCACCTTGAAATTGCGAACGCCAATCTCAGCCACAGTGATGAACTAATCGAAAAAAGATGCCTCCGCCTCTGTGAGTTCATATGTTCAGTTATCCGGTACTCGCAGGCTAGCTATTGTCAGTGATAGTGGAAGATAGGTCGTGGTGGTGGTGGGACAATACCTTAAGATAGTACATCAAAATTTTGCTACTCACGAGTAATATCCTGTTCTATGTCAGATGGCGTCTAACGTCCAGTAGCTAGAGCAACTGGACAACCCCCCTCTCACCAATTACTTTCATCCTAAGGTTGTAATACGTAATGGAGTCAATGGAATTGTTTCTCATAACAAGCCCTGCAGCCTTTCCATATCTGTGGTTTTAACATAGAAAACAATTCAATCCTAAAGATAAATGTGAGTCGATATACCTAACTTTTCAAGGATTATCGGTCGACCCGGAATACTTGGATGGCATGCCGTACACGTTTTAATAGAATAATTAGAGATTTTAAATGGTAAACAGGTTGTTAATGACTGCACTCAAACTTTATCCACTCATTTGCTCTTGTAGGCGAGTAAAAGGACAAATTCTGTTGAAAAATAAGCGAAAGTGACCTCAAGGTGATTATGTCAAACATAAGTGTTAACCACCTTTTGATTGGCGACAAGTATTCCTATCTCTAAGGATTTTTCAACAGAATTTGATAGGACTTCGAGCCACCGTTCATTATTTTCATATCCTGTGGCTAACTCTTACCTGGAATTGATTCGTCTCCTAAATTCCCTTATGCTCACTTTCCAATTCCTTCCATGCATCCCACCGCATTGTGCTTTTAAGAACATTAACTCCCAGTTAGCAAGAGCTTCGGCTTTTCTGGCCTGTTGAACCTGGAAGAAGCTTTCCATTAAAAGTTGTCGACAACCAATGGATCTACTTCAGCCTCTTTCAGACAAAGCTGTCGAGTGTTGGCCATCAGCTTATTTGTTAATTTGAGCCTGCGGGTTTTCAGATTATCCAGGTAATTTTGATTAAAAACCGCTGTCCTGTGGTGCGCTAGCAATTGGCCTAACTGCTCCTTCAGTTCAGCCACCTGTGTGACTCTAAATAGGATCCAGCTTTGAGTAATTCTTTATGAAACAAACCTATCAAGGGGCCCCTGTGGAGTGTTGACGATGTCGGTTTTCTCAGTGCTGGCAACTGTTTCTGCGACCGGCATTTGTGACCTCTGAGAACAATTTATTGAACTGGGATAGTTAATGCGAACTCACATATTCAATGAGTTTTTGAACATCCGTCATTAGTGCCAACATCATCTCAAGTTTTTCAGTGACTTCATCGTCGTAGACTGCACGTTTCTTCATCCTGCCACTGACAAGTGACAGGCGTAAGATGCGGGGTGTGAATTTTGTTACGAACTCTGCATATTCAAGGTCAAGGTAAGCTGGTTGTTGCGGCGTCAAAAACGGTGGGACGTAAAGTGCATTGTGCGTGAGTGACGAATGCAAAAGACGCACTTCGCATTAGCTGAGTGAATTTTAGTCTCACCAATCCATTCAAGCCAAGTCAAGTCAAAATAAGCTTAATATACCCTAATGGGTTCATTTTCAGCATTTACACCAACCCTGCGGACACCTGGATGATAATATCCATATACATGCGTGGGTAGAAAAGTGGAAATAAGCAGAACTGTTACTCCAACAAGCGCTCGCGCAGCTTGTTTGTGACTTTCGCTGGGTCAACAAGCAATCGTGAAAGATAAGGCAAAACAGTATTATGATATGATGACGTGCGGGAGAAGAAATTTCTGAATTTCATACGAGTAGAAGAGAAACAGTGCGTTTTGGAAAGCTTATTGTGAAGTGAATGAAATCGATCAGTTAGTGCCTTAGAAGAAAAAACCTTTGCAGGCGCAAAGATATCTAGAAATAATTAAAGAGCCAACCTGGAACATAAGAAGAAAAAGCCTGTAGTTTTGACAGTAGAAGGTAAGCCAATCTTCTTAGCTACCATACAAGGGCGAGGTAGTGAAGGAACTTTTATCTCGTCGTCTTTCGTTTGCAGTTAGACGCACCTATCCAGCAACGCAGATGCAAATCCAGTTTACTGGCATTCCGATGGTGAGACTAAACTCAAGGGATAAGAGGCCTGTCCACACCAACTCAATGTGTATCTACTCATTTTCATGCTTCTGTGGAGCGGAATACATCCGTCGCACGATACGGCGTCCATCTGAGAGAATGAAGGAACACCATCCATTCGGGCTTAGAACTAGAAGTGGAAATACAGCGAACTCAATAGCGAATTCAATAGCCGCGCACCTAGCCTATACAGGGCACTTTATAAAGTTTACTGGTTCTTTCAAAATTATTTATCAAGCCCCAAAGCACCATTCGAACTACGTCCGCAAGCGACTACTAGAAGCCGCTGAAGCAATTGCGATCCGGCTGTATGAACCGGAGCTATGTGTTCAGAAGAAGCTAACCAAAGGCTTCGGACTGCCCTGGCCCAAACGGCCGGTGACCTCTGACTCACGAGGTCACACGCTGTCGATTGTCTTGGCTTAACCGACAGCGTTGTCAGCATCCAATTAATTCGCTCCAGTAGTAACAACTTGCAATGTCTGTCTGCACATTTCGATTTGCATATAATTGTATAAGCCTGAAGATAAATTATCGAAAACATGTGTTCGCTTACCCTGACTTCTTATAATAATCAAATCAACAAAAGAATCCCTAGACAAGCCGTTGCATCTAACAATGTGCTTTATAGACCGCACAAACAAGATGTAGTCTTTCTGAAGCAGACCAAGTGAATGACAAAAGAGCAGTATAGCCAAAGGGGAATAATACTAGAGATAACAAACCTTAATATTAAAGAACGAGGTACTGAAACCACCTTACATCGGAGGGCATACAAAGAAAGGTTGCTGACTTTTTGAAAAGTTTTATAGACGTACGCGGACCAAGAAAGATTCTGGGACTAAAAACGCCGACATACTTGACGGTGGAAGAGCTGGGTATGGGATTTTCATTTACAGTAAGTGTGGGAGAGTAACCTATAAAGGACTGCCACTTATCTCCACGTAGAAAAGATAATAATACATCCCTGCATTTAGAAGCATTAAGCATAAGAGATATGGATGAAGACCATTCCATCAGATCTTCCAACCCAAATTGAAGGGATGAGGAATCCTGGTTAATGGGGGACATACATCCCAGCACAACATCATCAGCATACTTACACCCTATAAACGTGGTTTGTACAGGAAGATGTTCAACGTACAGGAAAAATAGAAAAGTTGATATGCTCGCTTCCTGTAGAACACCACAGTCGGCACGGAGGACAGAGTATTTCTTACCGTTCAACTTGGTGAAGTGAGTACGTTCTGTAAAATGCTCACATAAAAGATTACAGACACCAGGGAGAACTCTATTTTAGGAAAGCATGTTTAGCAACCCTGACCTATCCAGACTTCCAAAGGCGTTCGAATAATCCAGGAAGAGAAGCCGTGCGGATTTACATTTTTGACCAAATACAGAGGCTATAGAAAAAAAACATATGCCACTGTATCCAGTGTGGAGCGCTAGGATCTATATGCAAACTGGTAGATATCGTCTTCAGGAGCAGCTGAAAAATTCCTCGGAATTAACAAGTATCCGAAAACTTTTAGGAGCACTGATGTACATGCAATTGGATAACACTTTTGAGATTCAGTTTTTGGTACTGGACTAATGCTGGCCTCCCTCCAAATGTCCAGGATCACACCCGTTGTGAGGCACTTGTTAAATATATCTGTTAGAGGCAGTGTGAGAGAATCAGCACATTCTGTCAAAGCTAAGGGTAAGAGAGAGCATCAGGACCACAAGCTTTTGTTGCCTTTAATCTGTTGAGTTCCTTGTTGAGGTTGCTTTGACGGAAGGGCGCGGCTGGACCTGAGCTAATTAAGAAGTGCAAGGAAGATGAGCTTCAATCAACAACAATCAACAACACCAATACATCAGCCATTTGAACTAATGCTTCGCTGCCATACAACCATGGGGACCTATGGAATAAAGAATGAGAAGAGAGAGAGAAGGGGGACTAATCTGAAAACCTTAATGTCCTAAGCAAACATTCAGCGTCAAGGCGCCTACACCTTGTGTAGACAACATACTGTCACAAACAGCTGGTTATCAAGCAAAGATAAAGCGGCATCGGCGAGACAGCTTCCTTACAGCTTTCACTTCCCTGCATAATAATCAGCCATTACCCCGCAGATAACTCAGCACCAAACACACTTTAAACAGGCAATCCGATTAGAAGACGGTAGCAGACGTGCCACTGGTGTCAGTTGCGAGCCATGTCCTGTAAAGTCTCGAGCCAGGCACAAGGCGAGTCAAGTGGACTCTCACCTGGATGACGAGACGGACCGACGGCACACAGTGTGCTCGTCATTAACTTCATTTCCCGCTGCCAAGTCAACTTCTGTCCACATCGAGCCTTGCGCCACCCTAACCTGGTAGACTAAACAAGGCCCTCCAAGGTAACCGGGGACCAGGCATACGTAGTACCTGCCCGAGCCAACGCAACTTATTCAATGCTATCTGTTGTTCTAGGGAAATAGCTTGATTATCACCACCTAGTACTCGCCTACGCATATCATCGTTGCGAACACGCTGCTGCCATCCGACACCAGCAATGCTTCGCAGACCTCGATGCTCCAATACCTAAAGTCGCTTCAGATCTTCAGACCGAAAGTGCTAAGTTTCACTGCCATAGAGCAGAACGGCCCTCACTGTGACCTTGTATACATGGCTTTTCAGACGGAGGGAAACTCCCTACTGTCGCCAAAGATGCCGCAGATTCAAGAAGGCAGCTCTGGCCTTTGCAATGCATGAGCTGACGTCAGTCTCTATGCGCCCATCGTTGCTGATACAGCTGCCAAGATAAGTGAATTGATCAACCACCTCGAGTTCCTCGTTAGCAAGCGTCAAGGGGTCATCAAGTGGCTGGTGGTCCTGCAGCAACACTTTGCACTTTGAAGGTACGAAGTGCATACCAAATAATGAGACCATTGTGGACAGGCTATTCAGGGTTGATTGGGCCTCCCCAACATCGTCGAAAATCAACAAGATATCATCCGCATAATCAAGGTCAGCTAAGCTTTCACCCGACGGCACTTCAATGCCTACATCGGGAGATTCCCCAAGGAAACACTCCATGATAGAATCCACAACGGAATTGAACAGAAATGGGGAAATCGGACAACCCTGACGAACGCCACTTTTGGTTGGAAAGCTATCCGATAGGGCACGGTAGACCCTGAGGCGGCCTGTAGTGTTCGAGTATAGAGCACGTAGGATGTTCATATATTTCGTGGGAACACTTTTCTGCGTAAGTATTTCAAACAAAATGCATCGATTGACTGAATCGAACGCATTCTTGAAACCAAGGTACACAGCTGTTGTCAGTCTGCAGCATGCGTGGCGCTGATCTAGCACCTGCCGCAAAGTGAATATATGGTCCATACAGCCATGTTCTGGACGGAAACCTGCCTGCTTTTCCCTAATCCGAGATTCCCGTTCCACAGTGAGGCGACAAACGAGAATCGAGGCCAGTAATTTTGTCACATCTGGCGTTAGACCAATACCCCTGTGGTTAGAACAGTCTGTGCAACTGCCCTTCTTGTATACTGCCACTATAATCGATTCTCTCCAATCAGCCGGGACACTCCCTTCCTTCCAGATGCTTTCAAATAGGGGGGTCAGTGCTTTACAGAGGACCTCACCTCCATCCTTAAATAGAGCAGGTGGGAGAGAATACGGGCCAGCGGCACGAAAACGACTGAGTGCTGTGATGACATTTCGGATCTCGACCCCCGACTGAGACTAACCTAACCGTGCATGGCTCGTCCTGCATCACCTGCTTCGGAAGAGGTCCGGGAGCAGGGGGCCAGCTGAACTGATCTTGAAAGTGTTCCGCCCAACGAGCCATACGGAGCTCCTTATTGTGTAGCAGTGCACCCGCGCTGTCTCTGCTTGTCCACTGACGCCTGCTTTCCTGGGACCAGTGGTGCGGATCAGCTGGAAGAGCTTGCGGTAATTGCCTACTGCTCCTGCCTTCTCCATTTCTTGAGCCCTACTGGTCCACCAGGCTTCATTGTCAGTACGTAGGCTCTGCTTTAGTTTACGCCTAATAGCCCGTCTGGTCACACTGTGCTCAGAGCCAGACGGGAGGTTTCTTCTAGATTTCAACAGGTTCACCGACCTCTCGGATATCCAGTGCCTGGTGCGGTGACGATGGACAGTTCCACAAGCAGATGCTCCTGCGTCGTGCATGGCGGCCGAGATCCTATTCCACTGAAGTTCATTGTCATTAGAACAAGAAAGTTCGGTATGCAGTGCATCTTGATAGGTTTGCCTGACCGAGGGCAACTTAGAGATTTCGCTGCTCGGCTGCAGCACATTGTGCAGAATGTTCTAACTTAGAGTTTCAGGTTGCATACACGCGAAATAGGTGGTTTACAGGTTACCGCCTTGATCGTATTTGTATGAGTCAACCAGGTCCAAAAAATATGATGCGGTTCTGGCTACTCATCTCGAACAGTTAGCGAGACGTCCGGTGACTTCCAATTCCTCCCCCAGCTAGATTTTTTTGGTTCCCTATACAAGCAAGATAGTACATTTCGGCGATAAATGCATATTTCACCGAATTCGTACGTGTTCTTTTTTTCTCTACAGTCACTTGAATCCCGGTATTTATGGACTTAGTACGCCATTATAAATTTTACTATCCTCAGCTGCAATAAGTAACATGAGATTACTTTAGCGGAAACCCTTCGTTAAACCGTACGGTTGAGCAACAGAACTTGTTCTCTCAGCCCAAAGCAAACAGAAACAAAACGGTATCACACTGACGGTTTAACCATTCGGGAGCTTAGCCTGTGGGTGGACCTCGGATTCTGATGCAGTAGAATCACGACCGTGTGTTCCACGCTGAAAGTTATCCGAGCTTGTCGTCTAGCTACCTCGAAACATCTCGCATACAAAAGAAGCAATTGGAAACAGTCACGAAATCCGAATAACTGGAGAGAAACAGCGCATTTAACATTCCTCATTTATAGACTTAAATTCGGCAGTGAGCTAACCACTCACATTTACACCGTTTGTGCTGTGTCAGTACTTTGAGATGAATATTTTGGAGGATTTAAATAGGTCAAGGCATAATTCATCGGCAGGATCAATACCCGCTGTGCACACAATTACTCATTTGCAAGTAAGCAAACGACCTTAACAGCACGACTGCCCGTTAGCCGCTCGATAGGAGTCCGACAGTCGCCCGAAAGAAGTTCGGATGACACAAATTTTGGGCGGACGTGAGCGTTCGAAATCAGTCCCAAACGGGGCTAATTTCGGCCGCTCAGATAAATCTTGCAGCTGTATTCCCCTATTCGTGTGTAACAATTTTCCACTACTCTTAACGCATTCTGACGACCACTGCATGCCTGCGCACGAACACACACTATTACGCCGTAAATTATTCATATGTACGGAAATATGGTGTTCAGTGCTGAACGCCCGAATTTAGTCCGATTTGGGACTAGCCTCGGGCGCTCAGTAAAATCTCTCGACAGCAATCTCCCATTTGCGGAAAACCCTATACCACTACATTTTACCCAGTTGGACGGATACTGCAGTGGTACAGACGTACACACTCAGCGCCGCCTTAAATTACTCTTATGTACAGAAATATACTGTACTGAGCGCCCGAAACTCAACAGATTTTGGACTGATTTCGGGCGATCAACAAAATTTGCCGCGGCATTCCCCTAATTGCGGATAACAAATTTCAATTTTTTATGGCAGCTCCAGGAGTACTGCACTACTGAGAACTTACCCACGCTTCGACGCTCTAGATTATTAGCAAGCACAAATACAACTCCACTCTGGCATTCGCTCTACCAATTTTGCACGCACCATATTAGCCGTTTTACGTAGCTCTAAAACGAAAACTATGTTATTATGTCACCTGTTTATATCAGAAGACCGAAACATTAACACAAAACTGTGATAAAAACAATGTTACAACGTTTTGTACAAACGAGTATACCTTTTAATAGATCCTCAGAGCCACAACTTGCGCATCTTTTTCATAACTCTCAGGCGCATCACGTTGGGAAAACACTATATCGTGTTCGTGTCGTGTACCTCGAACGGTGAATGCCAGGTGTGATGTTCACCTTGGCGTCGGGAGCGGAACTCTTCCTCTATCCGGAGGATTTCCTCCGAGGAGACCGGGAAAGTCATCCTCTGATCTTGATGTAGCCCAGAAACCTGGGACTTTATAGTGAAATATCTTCTTCCCGACTTCCGTAATTTTTTCCCTCGAAGATATATCGAATGTTGCTTGACCTGCTTCAGATAAGTTCTCGATATTTGCATCATTCGAAATCCATTAAAGTATGCCTACAACCATGAGTGCGATTTGCACCTCACATACTCTGGGTCCTCCTTGCTTTGCAGACAACGATACGTTTCTTGGTGTTTTTGGCAGAAACTGTAGCTGTTACCAAACAACGGGTACTTCCGGTTTGACTGCCACTGGTTCCTACACACGCAAATAATCTCCCATGCACAACCTCAGTGGTGCATCTAAAGAATACTGCATATGGAAGAATATGGTGCATACCTATTGTTGCTCACGATTATGAGAGCATTCTCAAAAGGTCGGCATCAATTCTGCGTATCACGCACTGGACACTGGACCTACAGCAACCGTCAGGAGACTCCAGCCGTTCGTCAACCATGGGAAATGCTGAGCTAACAAAGAAAATGATTCATTGGAGAAGCTATGGACCAGTGGTAGTGTAATAACTGGTGCATTCAAACTCACGTAACATATAGTAAAGGCGAATGGAGGGGAAAACGATACAAGTTCTTCACAGTTAATTGTGAACAAAAAAGATACATTTAACAATCATTAAGTGTATATTTCTCAATCGCCGTAATTCAGTCCCATGTCCGGTGCCTGGGCGCCTGATGATGCCATCAGGGGAAATGCTTCGACATCGCGGACGCACGCTCAGCGTTGGAGGTTAGTGGATATCCATTTGAACCATCCAGCATTGGTGGGTCCTCTGCAAACTTCAGGCTCCTGTACATGTAAGCAAGAATCTTCTCGGAGGCAGACTTCGTTGCGGTTACAAGCTGCCCTTCGGACCATTGACAAAAGATGGATCTCGCGCCAGGCAACTATGCAGCGTTCCGTGAACTAAAAACAACAAATACATGGTTACATAGAAGCCTGGTACGAGTTCCGAGTGAGTATCTTAAGCAGGTCAACCACGTTGGTAAGCTAAAAATCGTATTCTTGGCTAGCACAAAATTCAACCCGGATAGTAAATTTGACACCGTCTTCGTGACGGACATGCAACTGTATCATAATTAGGACTCCTTGAGCATCACGAATTTGTGCACGAGGATAAATACGAGCTTCAGGACCCGCGTTTGTCGACATTTTCTAAGTGTATGTTCTGCCTAAAATAGACAAACTGGTATTACTTATGAGACCAGCAGTCTCCATGTTTCGCCCACAGTACCGCACCATTGATAAAAGGTTAGCATGTATATTTGAGCTTGTAAGAATATCCATCATAAAACATATTTTCTCAAGCTTCATTAAATCAATTCCTTAATCATAAGGTTCAAGAGATCCGAAAATGAATGTGCTCTCTTGATGTCCACTCAATCTACACTAACATCCCGCTGAACCAGATTGATAGCCTAATTGCAAATTGTTCTCAAGAATACTGTTCAAACGCAGCTTCTCACAGCAGTGTTGAAACGTGCTCCGTCTATACCTGAATAAAACGCTTTTACTTTTAAGGAAATGATCGATATCTCGGTGAAGATGTTGTTAGCGAAGAGATTCATGGGCATGTCTGGGGAGAAATCTGATACCATTGGTGAATCTGTATAATTGTTGTTTTGACGATAAACTACATGCGAACGCGACACTCCGTAAGTTGCTGTGGCGTGTGACACTGAGGTCTGAGATTGCATCTCGTATCTATCTAGGTGATGAATGGATGGTTATAACAAAAAGTAAAGTGAGGTTAGCAAGTCATTACCCACGTTTGAAGAGTTTCTCTCCGATATAACTCGGACGTGCCGAGATCACATACTCTACACACTGGACACACTAGAAACAGGAAAACATCAGCTGTTTGACGCGCTACAAAATGTAACGGTTATCCGTTGCCATTCATGGAGCATCTCATTGGTATAAGTGAGCCATCTAGAGCGCCAAGAGCACAAGAAGTCGTTTTTCTGTGCGATGATCCTCACACCATGAGGTCACATTGAAGAATAAGTGTTGCATTAAAAGCAGCGTACAAAGCTGTAGGCCTGCAGTTGCTCTTATGAGCGAGTGTTTATCCTGTGTGTTCTATTGCGTCAACGAGGACAATGCAGTGCACGTCTCATTGGTTATACGAATCCCCTGTAGCTGTAAAAGCCGCAATTTCGGACGCGGTGGTCCAAAATTCAGGGTTGGGAACTGGTGTCACTCTGATGACAGGATCAGGACAAGGGGGAAGGCTAGCTAACACAAAAGCCGCAGTGCTGGACGCTGGCCATTAGGTTATACATTGCGCAGTGCGTAGTCAGAAACATGTTTCAGGTCGTTGGGGTCTATCACTTTTGATGCAGGTCCGCAACCGCTGTGGCTACTGGCCAGTCAGCGGTACATCTCATGTGACCTTGTGTGCGTCACACACTGTGTGAATGCACGAGACGACCGCCGCTGGGCAACAGATTTTCCGTGTGAAATATATGCAATAATTTATTTTAGAAATGAACTACTTATTATTTGTTAGTAATATAATATTCACGCTATGTTGTCTCCTGCCAATGTTCCCTGTTCCGTACTTGTCAATGCGCAAGTTTCTAGGTCATAGTTACCCCATCAGTCAGAATCGGATGTGCTAGCTAGGCAAGTAATACAACGATGACTGGAACCAATGGACGCATGATCTCGCTGCACCATCGCTGGACGAGCCGTTACCTCATTCGCTTCAAGCAAACGGTTTAGTTCCTCTCCTGGATCCCTAGTAGCTATCGACCATCGAAAACCTACGAGGCTAGTGAAAGCGCAAGTGACGTCGGCCTTCCTAAATGTTTTTCCAGTCAAGGGTCTCACAGAATGCCGCAGTCCCGAAGCGGGCGTAATCCCCAAGACCAAGAGGATTGCTTCGCGTCATCCAGTCCAAGCCCAAGGATTAACTATT
Source organism: Dicrocoelium dendriticum (assembly GCA_944474145.2). Lineage (NCBI taxonomy): Eukaryota > Metazoa > Platyhelminthes > Trematoda > Plagiorchiida > Dicrocoeliidae > Dicrocoelium > Dicrocoelium dendriticum. The sequence goes on from CALYDF020001185.1 coordinate 107,298, forward strand.
GGGTGGAAACTTCCCCCTGTATACCGCTGCTTATGAACTAAGCGGCATGGTCAGGAAAAATCCAAAAATGGTTTATCAAGGCTATATATCAAGCGTTTGACAAGGTCTGTGAATGAAAGATGAAATTCAGAGATAGCCACATCGCTGGGGAAATACGTTTTGACAGATGCATTGAAAGTTGCACATGTGCATACCAGTTGACTAAGTTAGGCCACCACCATACGAATTAGAGTTATATCGTGTAACGTAGCTGGGTTGATGTGTCATCAGAATACTTTTAAAGTGCGGCCCTCTAGCCGACTTTCCTCGACCTTCACCTTGTTCGGCATATTTCAATGGACACCATCACTCCATGTTTCCGGTGCAGTGACAGTTTACCATATCAGCAGCAGTGTATAACGGTGATGACGCACATCCCCGTTCCTCTTCGATTTGAGATTTGATGACGGCTTCAAGAGAGAGACCTGAAAACCTGAATTTTCTCCATAGACTTCTCCCGGGAAAGCGGAGGACCAACGAAGGGTACGTTCGCGAGATCACCTTAATAGATGACTATCCCTAGAGTGTGTTAATCATTGTGATGGTTTTTGCATCTGAATCATAAGGGTATTGTATGTGCTTGCCTCCTCCAAGAGTAAAATGCCTCTCTAGAATTGGCACTGTCCGGTGCTCTTGCTTGACCTAGAAGGTCTACGGCCTGCGCAGGTCAGTTGTTATAGCCACGAAGGAAGCTGTCTCTCTACTGGCGATATACTTGGAAAGAGATATCTCGTTCCATCGCCGAAAGGCAGTCGACTTTTGTCAAGCCGGGACATTCCTGACGTCGTCTGAAGTTCCCCGTCACGTTAAAATGTACGTAGAGTTTACACAGTACCCGGCCCTAGCTAGTTCACGTAAATGAAGTGCCTCGTCTTATGACTTTAAACAGTGAATGTTTAGAAGGGTCGCTTGTGTGTGGCGAGAGCAGCGAGTTTGTGATAATAAACTTGGACGTTGTGTCCCAAAGGAATGCGAGTACTTCTATCAACAAGCTGGTTTTGCTATCTCAATCAATAGCAGTTCTGCATTTGTCACTGAAGCCTATACCACATGATGTCTCATGCAGCTGTGAAGATGCGGGTGGGGCTGGTCTAGCTTTCAAGTGGCAACTGAATATCAACTCACCGGATTCACATGGGTCTGCACAAGCACGCATCTGACATTTAGCACCCGTAAATACGCTTCTGGCAGTCGAAGCTCTCTCCTGTATGTATACCAAGGTTCAAGGCATCCTCGAGAAATGATCTGAGCTTCAGACCCATCGATGTCTTTAGACCTAATCATAATAACTGCGACGTGACTACACAATGCAATAATTGATGCGGAGGTTACTTCACTAGGTATGTCCGTCATACGTAAAGATCTATCTAATGAGCCTGGTTCTGTGCCATCTCCGAAAGAGTTTCCAGCCAGCAGTGTTCTTCATCTTTGATCCCCCAGCCCGGAACACGTACGGGACCTACAACTGTAAACAGGAAGTCGCCACTTTAATCGTTTGTCGCCACGTGATAGGCTGACCCGCACGAGATTTCTTCCAGCCTAGTCCTATGCAAACGAAGAGAGCACGTCGGGGCAACCGCTAGCATGGTATGCTTAAAACGTGGCCCAGCAACCTCAGTTGGCGCAGTGGTACCAGTCTGTCAAGTGGAAGTCACGTGTTACCAAAGACGCGACGTCTAACACATCGTTAAATACGTGGTACATCCACCACACTCGAGCTATTCTCTGCAGAAGTCCATTGTCAAAGGCCGAAATTCGACGCAAGTCATTCACACGAATCGGCCAGGGCTCACTCCAATACAACAGCACCGCGCGAACGCAGGCATTGTAGACCCTGCCCTTTACTAATAGTGAAGCGTCGCTGCGTTGCCACAGATGTCTCAAGTTAGCGAATGACAAACGGGCTTTGAAGATGCAGAGGGGAATTTCTTTTCCTATGCTACCATCAGCAGAGACACAGCTTCCCAAGTCAACAAAGTTGTCCACTGGTTCAAGCTGCGTACCTTGAAGAATGAGCACTGGAGCAGGTGGATATGAATCCAGGACCAAGACTGCATTTCGTAGGGGCAGAGATCATGCCATATTATGATGCTTCAATCACCAAGCGGTGTTAGAACAACTTGTGTGTTCTGTACGTCATCATCAAACAAGGCAATATCATCAGCATAATCTAAATAGGTCACCGATTGCCAAGAAGTAGCTCTACACCAGGACCCTGAAAGCCCTCGAGAGAGTTTAAAAGGACATCCTCGATCGCAAAATTGAAGAGAATCGTGGACATGGGGCAACCACGTCGTGCACCATTAGTGACGGCAAAACGCTGTGAGAGCTTATCGTAAGCCCTCACTTTACCTGAGACATTACAATATAATGCTCGAAGGATGGCCATATACTTTAAGGTTACTCCATTCCTTTGTAAGCAATGCCATACACTTGGCTGATCGACGGAGTCGAAAGTGGTTCGGAGGTCCAGAAAAACAACAATAGTGGGCTGGCATTAAAGATGACGCGTTTCAAGGCGTTTGCGGAGCGTAAACAAGTGGTCAATACACTCTGGATCGGGGTAGCACCCAGCCTGTTCTTCACGGGAGCACAATTCTCGAATCTGGTTAAGTCTGCGTAGTAGGATGGATGTTAACAGCTTAGAAGCAACGGACATTAGACTGATTCCTAGGTGGTTAGCACAAAAGTACGCGCACCTTTCTCGAAGATCGGGACGATAAATTACTAGTCCCAAGCGGATGGAGCCGTTCCACCACACCAGATGTTGAAGAAAAGAGCTGTTAGCTGGTTGACAATTGCTTCGCCACCAAACTTGAACAGCTCCGGAGGAAGTTCGTCTAAGTAAGCAGACTTGAATCGCTTCAATAGTCGGAGCTCAAGGCAGACCCCAGCTTCAGTGGGTGGTTGCAATGAGACGTTCCAAGGGGCGCAATTAGGTATCCACAATAGACTCGCCGGTGCAGGAGACCAGCCGAATTGAGTGCGGAAGTGTTCAGCCCAGCGGTTCCTATGCCTGTGTAAGTTGCATATTGGCGTTCCGTCAACCTCGCAAATGACCTCACTGACACCAGGTCTTTTGTGGTCAGTGGCCCGAATGACCTGAAAGAGATTACGGAGGTTTCCAGAGAGGGCTGCCGTTTCCGTCTCTGAGGCGCGCTGGAACCACCAACTTTCGCAATCCGCGCGCAAACTTTGCTTAAGTTGTTGACTGAGAATGCTACGCAATGCACTGCGATTTGGATCGGCGGGAATAGTTCTACGACGATCAAAAAATTCTTGTGAGTGTGCCGAAATCCAGCCCGTCAAAGGGCGCCTTGTGATTCCGCAGAATCAATGACTGGAAGTTAGCATGGCTTCACGCATCGCTTCACTCCAATGAGTGAGTCGCGGATGTAGGATAGAGTTCGGCGGTATGATTGGCCATCTGCGGTAGTCAAATCAGCACGCATGGACCACATTTCGGTCATTCAGTGAAAGTGAACATAGACAATCCAACAGAATAGAACCAAGCGTTCGACTACAGGTAGCAAACCTGCATGAGTTTACAGTTTATCCTCAACTCTGGTCTTAGCGGGCAGGACCCGATTAAGCTTAGCTCCAAGGGGCTTGAGGTTGTTGTTGTATCGTGGTTACAAGATCGAGTGGGTGGGTAATAAGAAAGTAAACCCATTGCTCGCTTCCATTATTAACATACAATTACTGGCATACAATACGCACCCCAGCTAGCGTCCATGTCGGAACCGTGTAAGTAGTCGATGTTTGTGCTAATTGTTCACCTATCTTCCAGTCGATCAGCCTCAATACTGCATTTTCATGGTGATATTGCTGCAACATGCTGTTTTCGCGGGATCGTCACACTTCATTTTGACATTCTTAGTCTAACTAGTTTGGGTTATGTCCGACCCCAGCGGTATACCTTTACTAAACCCGTATTCACTGTTTGCTTCCCTTGGGAAAAAGCTATACTGCCGTCTACGAAGTAAATAATCGCTACCGAATGATTGCGCTGGTGAATTCTAAATATACTGTTTTAAACTGTATTACTGACAATTATTGAGTAGGGCATTATTATTATACTTTTGAGCGTTCACAGCTGTGTTTCGCTTCTGGCTACATACATACGGATCTCATTTTTATCTTTCTGTCACCGATTTTGTCTAACGCTGTAAACGTATAACTTTTCACACTTCCTATCGCTCTCAACTTTGTTGTGTTAACTTCCCAAGGTGTTCGTAGTGAGTGCTTCTTGAACGATCTAGGTATTTGTTACTTGTGAGCACATTCACTACCCTGTCCTCTGCACGGCAGTAACGTGTAAGTCAGTGGATAGTGAGGGGCGCTATATCACATCTAGTAACTTATTCACGATGGTCGTTGCCGTCCCCCGTAGCTCAGTAGTCTCAACCACGGACTGGAAACAGTCGAGTTGCGGGTTTGAGCCTTACCAGGGTCTGAGGAAATGCGCACTGCTGACGATTCCCGAAATGATGAAACGCGCGTACAGTGCTTTTCCGGGCGTGTGACAGCTGTCTGAGTGAGCCTAGATGTGATGAATTTCTTCCTATAACATTCAACTCTCCCTGCTACTCTTCTGTAAACATAAATCTGCCGTATTTATTATTTATGCTGCCAACCTAGTTCACAACGTTCATAGAGTTGTAGAGAGCAGAAGGGAAAACCTATGTCAGCTTCATCACCTCCCGGTCATTGACTGGATGACACCTGTCCTAGCTAAACTTTGTTCTCCGAGGGATTGTTACAGCTGCAGGAAAAACAGCGGAATCCAAGCATGCTCAGCATGTACTTGTCCGATCCTTCTTTAAAACATCCCTATCTGGGCACTTACCACACACTCAGTCACAACGCGTGTGAATAACGCGACATCAGACCGGATATGGTTCCCCCGAGGTTTAAAATGTTCCAAGCTGTGGCCCCATATTGAACAATCTGTGTTGAGCTGGAAGAACTACTGCACCTCCTTCCTTGAATCGCCCCTTAAAATATATCGGGTATAAATCAGATCACCACGGCGACGGCGGTAGTCCAGAGTAAGTAAGTTCATACACTGGAGAAGAAGGTGATAAGGTAAAAGACGTAGCACGGACACAGGCTTGGGCCCGCGCATCAAAACCTTCTCAATCAACTCTCATTCAAATTTTGTGAGTGGGTGTATGGCAGGTAGTCCGTATTCCAGTATTGGACGAAGGTAGGAGGAAGACAGGAACCTGAAGTTCGCCAGTGTTAATGTGTAGAACGACCTTCGTATGGCACAGAGCATCCTGTTGGCAGATGCTACCTTCAGCAACGTGTCCTGGATTGTTCTTAGGTCTGGAGAAACAAGTACACCCAAATCCTTCTCACCAACTACATGGTTCAGCAGAAAACCACAATGTGGTAAGCACCGAAAGGTTCTTGATCACCGATCCGGAGAACACAGCACTTAGCACGATTGATAGGCATTTGCCACTTGACAGACCAATTGTGCAGCAAATCGAGCGTCAGTTGCAATTTGTCAGCATTTTCAAGCCTGGATACTTCCGACCACAGTTTAAGATCATCCGCAAAGATCAAGCAGTCGATTTGGAGCACATCCGGGAGATCGTCCCTAAAGATTTTGAATAGTTCGGGACCAAGACCGGAGCTTTTTGGAACCCCACTGCTCATAAGAACAGGACCAGAGTCAACTTCGTTAACCTTCACCCTCATACTACGGTCATCTAGGAAATCAGGGATAAAGGCGAGTAAACTACCAGCGATGCCAATCTGCCGAAGTTTAATAAGGAGTCGCTTGTGTGGAACCCTATCAAACTCTTTGATAAAATCCAAAAGAACTACATCGAGGCGATGACCAACATCCACTGACTGGGCCCATTTTTCTCGGGCAACAACAGATTGGTAATGCAAGAACGTGACCTCGGAAATACTTGCTGAACAGGAGAGATGTGGTACAATTTCTCAAAGTGAAGATGCCATGCCTGTTACAAAATCCTTTCTATGATTTTACAAAGGATTGATGACATGCAATACCGTCGTTAGTTCATTAGATTTTGTCGATTCCCACCTTTGTACATCGGTTTCACAACATTTGCTTTCCATTTAGTTGGGAGACGACCTGCTTCAAGTGAGCTCCGAAATATTTGACAAATAGGTGCAGCCATGAAGTCCGCCACCTTCTTGAGGAACAAGGGATGTAAGCCATCGGGACCCGGTGTAGAATTCGAGTTCAAGTCGAGAAGCAGTTCCAGTACTCTGTCAGTGGTAATTCCGAAATGCTCTAAAGGAGAGGGGTGACTGGGAGAATCCAAAACAACTAACGGCGCCTTCGTCGTATACACAGAGGAATATTGCTAAGCTAGTAGAAAAGCTTTCGCCATATTATCATGAAGCACGGTGTCATCTTTGCTTGAATACAGTGCAGGTATAGCGTTTTCAGCTTTGGTGCTTCTTTTTAGATATGCGAAAGGCTTTTTCGGCTTAATCGCAGAGTGCTCGGCCCTATGCTGCTCATATAATTCTCGCTTCTCGCGCTTTCTCAGGGTGCATAAATTGCTAACTTCTTTGTAATGAGCGTTTGTCCTACCAACCACGCTTACTTCTGTCGCCCAGAGCATGCGTCAGTCAAGTCAATCGACCCGCTTCTGACTTGATAGTTGTAACGACGTCAATCCAATACAAAATGAGTTTTCGTCCACTAAAACGATCGAGCATGGTGCAGTTATCCATCGGAATCCAAGTACCGTTGGTGCGCTTCATATAATATTTGGAGGAAACGGGAGACACAGAATCCTAGTATGAGGTATAGGGAAGATCAGTTTTATGTGCGGTGTGACATTGATATATTACTAACGTGGCAGCACACTAACACCTGGTCCAATATCGCACGGTTACCAACAGTGCAAGCTTCATTAGCTCAATGGAACAGTGATGCGATGCTGAGAAAAAGCTAGCCACTTCATCCACGTTACCAGGCATGTACATCATCTTACCCCGATTTTCTGAAGCTTTGATGATACAGTGCTTGCTTACATTGTGTTATTACTTAGTGAACTCAATTAATGTTACGTAATGCGAATGGTGTCACGTATCTTCTAGTTGTTTGTGGACAAAATGTTCAACGGCTGAAAAATTCGGCTACAAATTTTCCGGCGGCATCCTAACCAACTGTGTTGCACGGCCATCTTCAAATCGTTGCCCTATAGTTTCGTGTTGTGGTTAAGCTTCAGAATACGGCCATAAACTGGACTCGGGTTTTACAAGATCTGATAGCTCTGGATGAGTTCACCCAGGAGACGACGATAGCTTCCACTATAACTCCTAGGGCTTTCAGTCAGAGTTGGTAGGACAGATACGACAGCTATTCACATTTTTGCTCTTCCCTGCGGGTTCTACACTGCAGCCAGATCGTGCATTAGCAGCGTAACCAAGCCTGAATTGCGTACCATATACTGAATACTGAATGCTTTATTATAGAGCATGTAGAAATGAATGCTGTACAACTCTTTCGAGATATGGTGAAAAACGTTATAAAAGTTGTCAGCCGTGAATATCTTTGTCTTTCTTATGTAACATTTAAAATATATGACTTACGATATTTCAGGATTCACAAATGTGACATGTAATAGTACGTGTGCAGTCGTTCTCTGTATCGAATAGCGGCAAAATACAAATCTAACAATGTTTTGAACTGTTGCACAGATGTTGCCTCAATCACATGTTCAGACAAACTTCCAACTGTTTACCACTCTCCGTTCGAAGCACAGTGGGTGGGGAACACAATTCACATTCGGCACGACAAGTTCGTATCTGTGTCCGCGTGTGCTGCATGACTCTGGTAAATGCAGCATTGACCACAACATGGGAAAGTCACCGAGATGTAGAATACGGTAGGTCATAATGAGGTCGACTCGCACCCGACGGTAGGACAAGGTGTAGAGTCCTAGTTTCTCGCACCGGTCTTCATACCTCAAGCCACGTAAACTCGGGATCAGCCTGGTAGCAAAGTGTTGGACCCATTCGATCTTTTGTGCCTCGCCTCAGGTAATCGGATTGTAGGAGGGCGAACCGCACTCTATCATTGGTCTAATGATGGAAGATAAGAGGCGAGTGGCAACCTCTTCAGACCATGTTCCGAAGCTACTTTTGAGCGCCCAAAGCATGCGCAGTCCGTTACGATATAGCCTGTTCGTGTTGTCCACGGACTTCAAATGGTAGCGTGAGAGTACACCCAGGTCTTTCACGGAGGGTATGGCATATCGTGTTTGCCCGTCAATGGTGTAGGTTCGGCCGTCAACACCCTTCCCCAGGCTCATAAATACAGACTTGGCTGGGTTGACCGGGAGAAGAACTTCTGCAGACCATGTGTACAGGCGGTTTTGGGTCTTGCTGAAGTAGGCCACAGTCATCAGGAGCGTCGATTTCTCTCCAAATCTTCATGTCGTCCGCAAACAAGGCACATGGCGACCGGAGAAGCTGCTGTAGATCATTGATGTGGATCAGGAACAGAGTGGGCCCCAGCACAGTGTCTTGAGGCACGCCACTTGTAGAGGGGTACCAGTCAGTTAGATGGTCGTCGACTTGTACCCTCCACTTTCGTCCAACATGAAAGCCGCGGATCCACCGGTGCAGTGAGCCATCGACACCACATATTCTGAGTTTGTGAAGGAGAACCTCACGACTGACTTTGTCGAACGCTTTACTGAAATCGATGAATATCACGTTGACGGACTTCCCCTTGCTTATTGCCTTCAACCACTCATGCCTCGTCACAAGCAGGTTCGTAATTCACGAGCGACCTTGCATCAAACCGTGCTGTGCGGGCGTCAGGACCTCGTTTGACTGTAGCAACTGCAGCAATGCCATCTTCACGATTTTCTCAGCAACCTTTGCCAAAGTAGGTGTCAGACAAATTGGTCTGTAATTGTCTACTTTGCTAGGGTCGCCGCCTTTCGGAATTGGCTTCACCACCGAACATTTCTAATCAACCGGCAACAAACCTTCGGACATCGATCTGTTGAAAATTCCAGTCACGACAGGAGAGAGGATGGTTGAAAGTGACTTGAAAGGCAGTTGGTGAAGCCCATCAGGTCCGGCAGGTTTGGTGCCGTCAAGGTTGGCGAGTAGTTGACCTACCTCTTCAACGCCGCAATGCAGACTATCGAGTTGGGTAAAAGCGGTACACGTCGAACTCGGAACAGACACCTGGTTATTCGCAAATACAGAAGCGAAGTGCGCCGCCAACGCGGACGCACGCTCAGTGCTGGAGGTTAGGGGCTGTCCATCCGTGCCATCTAGCACTGGCACATCACCTGCCGGCTTCAGGCGTCGCTTCACGTATGCAAAGATTCTCTTGGGGCGGTCTTCGCGGCTAATGCGAGCTGCTCTTCGAAATGTCGGCGTTTATTCTTTTTCGCACTGTTGCAGAGGTTCCGCTGACATTTATACCCTTCATAATCATTGGCAGAGAAAGTGAGGAGGAATTTGTCCCACAGTTTGCGCCGCCTCCGAGCCAGGTTTCCATACTCCTTGTCAAACCAATGAGGCTTGATCGGTCCAACCTTTCGACATTTCAATGGCACAAATTGGGAACACAATGATGTCAATCTCTCATTTATAAATATCCAACAATCTCCCACAGATGCAGCTTGTGTCAGAGACCAATCCAGTTGGCTCGCGGCTCGAGCTAGACCATCGAAGTCCGTTTTCCAGTAGTTGGGAGCTGATTGCAGCGGATGTGAATACGGCAAAGATACTTCCATATAATCTATCAGTACTGAGTGGTCGCTCGTAGCCATGGGTTCCAGGATCCTAACGTCACGCAATCGTTTTTCGTAGCTCGTTAACATCAGGTCGAGACAGGACGGGTTTCAACGTGTTGATATGCATGTTGGCTGGCATATGTGTTGCGATGCTCCAGTTTCAAGTACCAAATCCACGAACTTTGCTTCAACCTCATTATGTCCAGGCATCAAATGCACATCAGGCCATCGTATTTGAGGACAGTTAGAATCTCCAATAAGTAGGAAGTGTGGACGACTCATGTGGGTCCGAAGAATGGGCAGCCAATCCAAACAACGACTCAGGGGGCTGCGATAAAATGCGCCCACAAGCAGTTCTCCGCGCCTGAGGCGGATGGAGCACCACAGTAGCTCACACAAACCATCGTCACTTCTGTAGGTGCTCACAAGTCTTCCTCGCAGGGAAGACCGGATGTAAAGTAAGACACCACCGTGGGCATTCTTTAGTCTATCGCATCGGAAACACGAGTAACCGTTGAGTTCAAGTTCTTGGGTGTATAACTCTGCATGCAGCCATGTCTCTGCGAGTCCCACAAAGTCTGGATGCTCAGACGCAACGAAACAACAAAGCTCATCGCGCTTAATTATAATACTGCAAACGTTTGTGAAGGCTACTCGCAGGCCGCAGCAGGAGCCGCCGGGCGTGCTTGAAGTGTGAGCTTACTTACATTTTGAGCATATGAAGGAAGACGGTTGCGTCAAACTACTCGAACACCCATTGTCAGTGACTCACCTGTCGGTTCCAGGTTTATAACACAACATTCTGCGCAACGATTTGTAACCGAACTAGAAACCGCGATCGGCCTTCTGAGCAATAGGTCTTTACTTTCTTCGTTGCTTGTTTGCACAGACTCCTGAAAATTGAAACGGATGGAATTCCGCAAGGAAAGTTTCTTCTTCTAGTTCAGTTACAGATAAGTTGCTATTTGTTCATCAGTCTAAAGTACGTTGTAATTGTTCTCCATTTCGCCTTGCTGGATACCAGAGCCCGCGCTACTTGTGTGCTCTTTACCTCCGAATCGCTGCTTCGGCTGACTTGTCTTTGCTTTTGCAGTCATGCGAGTAATGCATGCCACTCATTCACTGCTTCGTTTCGTACGATAAGCTACGTGCTTCGTGATTTTCCTTATCCGGCAAACGCCAGACTGTCCAACCACTACTCTTGTTACTGTTGTCTTGGATCGAACACAGCTGCTTGGTAGGTTCATCGTTTTGCTTCTGGTCTCTACACCTTGACTTAATCAATTCCAGAAGGGCTTGCTTATATCGATAGTTCCTGGAATCGCTTCACTCATCACGCTAATCAATTATGTCAAAAGTACATCTAAAAACGCGCATCTTTGTCCCAAGCACTTGGTATCCGATTTGAGGTCCTGAGCGTAAATTTCTCAGGTCCAACTGCCTTCTAGACAGTCTATCTTGAACGCTTAAGGCAGTCACTATGTTGCTTGAGACCAAACACAAATGTATACCACTAACTAAACCCGTTTAGCAATGGACATCGCCAATGTAAAGTTTATTCAACAATATTGTTTCTAGTTGAACTGAATTCGGCTTGCGAGTTCTAGCACAATGCCACTAGCATAAGGCTAAGTCAGATTTGTCTTCCCCAGGCTCTGCTTGATTCCTTCTCGGTGGTGTGGCACCTCGATCTCTTCAGGTGGAGCATATATTTACACACAATAATTACATTACGCTCCCAATACATTAAAAAGATAATTACAAAATCTGCTTAAAACAGCAGAAATTTGTACTCTTCGGTGAAGTAGTACAACAATTTTTCAGGTTACCAGTTATATGTACCGCTCCCAATGTTCATTCTATAATCGAATTATCGAACTGTGTGTATTGGGAAGAGGCTAAGTCTGCCTTACTTTGCATACGGTTTCCACACACCCACACATGCACATACGCACCTAACCTCGCACTCAGCTTGTCTGAGCATTTGTCATGGGGCGTGCCTTCTGTGCGGATCGATTGCATGTTGGTGTGGACGCGCACTTCTGATTGCTCAAATCCACCTGTCCTAGTATGTTAGTGGGGATAATGAGACACAAATCTTAGTACTAATCTGACTAACATTGTATCCCCACTTGTTCACTGCAAACCATAACGACACACTTCCGCTCTAGAGACTTCGGATTTAATTGGGGAAAACCCGTCGATTTGTTGATTTGTGGGAACATAAATTCGGCCGTGCTGATACACAATCACGTACGCCCAAGCAGTAGCATTCAGAACACGATTCGTCTTGTACACTACACCATAAAGTCTGATCGACTGAATGAACCGGTCCGGTGATCGGATTTTCATTGAATGAAAAGGATTAGCCACTGGACACACAATCTGGATAAAATGAACATTCCGCATGAGGACACTGTGAGAGAAGATGCCCCCTTCAAGCTAACGGTAGAGGAACCGGTGACATCTAGCTGCAGGGAAGAGGATTCATTGACCGCTGATGCATCAGACTTGGAGACAAAACCGAACTACTTGGTTGCGTTTCACGTCACGACTGCGGGTAAACAGCAGGAAGAGCACCGAAGTGATGAATACCCTGTCGTTCTCATCACGGCAAAACTAATCGACCTCGAGAACCCACAGGTAAGCACAAGCCTTTATCTGATGTCGGCAGATATGACTGGAAGACGACCAGTTTGCAATCACTTTTAGGATATGCTCTTTTATAGATATAGTGACCAAAAGTGAGAGAATGAACTGAGTGGTACTTATAACGCTACGCAGTGTTTAAATCCTCTGGATTTTTTTAACTTGTATGATACATTTGACACAGCGACAAGAAAAGCGGTCTCGTTAAAGGCGTTGTAATAGACACATTCGCCACAGTCTCGAACCGTACAAAACAGTAGAAATTTAGGGTTTGGTTTACGTTTCGGAGAGAGGTGTTAGTACTTTAATCATTACAACTTTGTCCAACCGAAGTTTACCGATCAAGTAAACCTGTCGCTCATGGAATTGGCGGTTTTCGTTCATCTAGATCTCTTTGTAGATAGAAAATCCGATAGATCCACAGGAAGGAGGGGACGTTTCGAGAGGGTGTTGCAATATGTTCGCGGGTGGGATCTTATTACTTGCGTCACGTGCTAGAACGTACCTAAAAATGTTTTCGAATTCCTCCAGGTACTGTACTCTACTGGTGCTTAAGTATTTACTCAGAATCTCTCGTTTGGCGTAGGTTGATTTATATTCGAGCTTGTGAATTCATGGTTACCGACCGACACCACTAAGCAATAAACTATCATGATCCTGGAGATAATGTTTACGACACTGCTTAAATCATTTAATGAAAAGCCGAGTGTGACTTATTAAGCCACGATACGGTTCATTGGATAGAGAGAACGGGTCAACCTCTTCTAGTTGTTCATCGAATAGTGGCGTATTGCTTAGTTACGTGTAACAACGCCAAATGACAACAAATCCCGTAGAAGGACGCGAGTGAGAATCACATGTGCGACGATAAACATTGTAAACAGCGGTGGGTTTATCATCTTATTCACAAATTTCTATGTCTAAAGCAATTTGTGTGCGAAACCTGTGCCCTACGTTCAAATGCATCCAGTAGTTGCTAAACTAAGCCTTTATAAACTTGACCAGTTATGGTGCGACCATGACCAAGATAAGCAAGCAAAAGTATTCCTCATGTGTCCCAGGAAATAGAGGCCATGATCTTGCCAGCAGAGTCTACCGAACAGAATATTCCGGATGGTGGTAAATTAGTATATTTTATGTAGGCATTCCCTTCAAGAATTTCAATAAAGCAAGAAGAAAAAACATTTTAACAGAATTTACTGAATACAGAGATTTCGCGTATTTTCGTCTGCTGTTTACATACAGTTAGTGGAAAACAGTGCGATGTTAACCGTAAAATTTCAAAGCGGTCGAAGGTCCTTAAGCTCACGTGACCTGTTCCGAGGAAAATGCAATCACCAGCCTCATCAGGATAGGGCTAGCGTGATCACGAAATCCGTTTGCTTGCATAGATTTGGCTTCAGCCGCCGAATTGCTGCAGCCTCCGCAAACTGTAGCAGACGGAGATTAGCATGTGTATTTCACACGAAGCTTTGTCATTTGGTTTCAGGATCAACTTAGTGGATTTTAGTTTTATTTATAATAGCTTTACGAGACCGGAATCATAGTGGATCCACTTGTAGGGGACTCATATTTTCTTGGCACATCTAAACACGATAGGCCATCTACTAAGCTATTCATGTTTGTGACAACCATCACCACTAACTCTTCGTAACACCAAATAAACCCTTAAAATAGAATACACACTCATCAACACCATCAGCGTAATTTACCTGAGAATGTAAAACACTTTTGCCAACGTGCCGCAATACAAAAACGACGCTACTCCATGTGGATTGTAATAACTAAAAAAGCATTACAATGCCAAGTACCACATTATGAACTGGAGGCGATGGTGGTTTCAGGGGTGACTAAGTGGGATGAGGAGGAAAACGAATTCACAGAAAGAGAGCCATTGAAGTCTGCTCTTCGCCATGTCACGAAGTGTTTGCAAGCCGACAGGTTGATTGAATTTGTGGCCCTTGGCCGGTAGACAGGATGTCAGTCGGCGTCAACTTTGAAGTGAGGTTCCTCAATCCTCTTGAGCAAATCATCGCATGATATCCGACTTTCTTCTCCCATCTACAATCCTGTAGCGCAAACAACGCACTACGCGAGAATCAGTGGGCTGGCATGAGCAGCACGCGATCCAGCCATCCCAGCCAGGTACGTGATACTGTAACAAATATGCGAAATTGAACGCGAGCATTGCTCACGCGGTGTTCACAACAAGCAAGAGGTAAGGTGCGAAGATAGCGATAATAGAAGGTAACTAGCCTTTTTAGGTCTCTCGAACTGATAGCACAGGTTTCGCAACTGTAGGTCAGGGTTGAACAGGCGGCTGCATTGTAAAGTTTAGTCTTCAGGGCAAGAAGAATGTGGCGCCGACGTCACAAAGGGCGGGAGATTGACGAACACACTTACAGCTTTTGCTATACGGTGTGCGACTTCATCTTCTAGTCCACCGGCGATAATGTAGCTGCCCAGATAGTTGAATTCCTGATCGACCTTTAGTTGACCATCACCGAAAGTCAGCGCAGGGGTGGTTCCTGCCAATCTTGAAGAAGGATTTTCCAGTTCGACGGTGCAAAGCATAGCCGAAACGATTGACACCCAATTCCAAATTGTCGATGCTGTTTAGCAAGTTGGGAGCTATCACACGTGAGGGGATGTTTCCGGCATAGTCTAACTCAAGAATATCGATCATTTGGAAGCAGCTCCATTTCCTGTAGTTTATGCACAGAAAACACGGTTTCCATAACTTCGTCGATGGCGAAGTTAAGAAGAAAAGTTGGCGGTTGGCAAACATGTTTTACACTGCCGAATACATTAAATGGTGACGACCGTTTGTTATATACCCTCATTTTTCCCGAACCATGCGTGAAATGTGCTGGGATACTATATAACTATTTCTCGGGCACACATTTTTGAGTAGACAACCCCGAAAGGCACATCAATACACCGAATCGAAGACAATTTTGATGTCGAGGAACACAACCACAGTGGGCCAATAAGATATGCGACTGTGTTACAAAAATTATCACGAAGTAAACATGTGATCGATACAGACCTGATCTCAACGAAACCCGGCTTGCTCCTCACGAAGGTGGTTCCAACGAGTGCAAGCCAGTCTGTTTATAGCAACAGACGCAAACAATATAAAGACAGTTGGGATCACACTTAGTCCTCTATGAATGCAGCATTTGGAATATGAGCCGCTCTTGAAAATCGGAACTATAACGGAGCGGCTTCAATCTTTTGGAACAGTTGGCTGCTTCCACAGCTTCACAAGTAGGCTGTGCAAACGCTCCACGAGAGCCGGCCCCCGAATTTAAAAGCGGCTCTAAGAAATATATCTACCCCATTGGTTTTATTCGAATTCAACAGTTTGACCTCACCTTCGACTTCCGCGCATGAAGGCAGATCCAAGGGGACGGCTCAGGGAGTAGGGCAATCATTGGTCAATATGATTAAACCGCCCCAGAAGGCGTTGACCCAACGCTTTTCAAGCGTTTCGATAAGTTGGGGATTGATTGTCTTCTGTTATCTTAATTATTTCTGCTAACACCAAGTCTCCTGCTGCCAATTCCCTGTATCAGAAAGAGAAACTTCCGAAGTTTTCCAACTGCACTCTGCCAGCCGAAATACACACAGACACTGTAACTGTCATGAAATGTTTTTCTTCCATCCAGCTTGATGATAATATTAACCATTTTAGTGCTTTTTATTATATCGATTTTGATCACAGCCTACAGTGATCAACATCTTTACATGACTCCATACCCCGCTTCACTTCCTTATACCACTTGGCAACTGTTAAATTGGCAGGAATATTATGACCTAATCTCACTGACTTACCGTTCTGAGTTAGTTGTGGAACGCTTTACTTTGGTTTCAAACCTATTATAAACACTGTTTTCTGTAGTTGTTTCTTTTCTCCGCTTTCGCACAATGAGATTAACAACTTAGCTGTAGGATATATAAAACAATTACATAAGATGTTTCAGACTTTGCGTATGATCACGGGGTGAACCAACTTTAGCTCTATCAAAGCAATGATTACAAGTATGAATCAATAGCAGAAATCATTTCAGGGTAAAGTATTCTTTTCGGTAAATCTCATCGGACCCAAACGTTTACATAACAGTGATTGTGGAGATAGCGTCAACTGGGGCTGGGATTGACTTCTGGACTGTTTGAATGACCAAAATCGATAACGTGAGACAGAGATAGAGATGGTAGACCAAGTAAACTAAATAAACATGTATACACAAGGCTCAGTAGTGCAATGTAATTAAGTAGGTAAGGTAACAATCAAATAACTAAGTAACGGTGTCCGTTGGCCAAGGTAGTAGTATCGGCCGTATGAATCGTTTTTGGACACATAATTCCGGCTTCAGATGGTGAATGTACATAGCCCGGCGATGGATAAGAGTTGTTTGCGGAATCCTTGGGATAAGTGTTAAGGTAATGAGTAAATGACTTTGAAGTCATTCTCTGAAGCTGTATGGCCACATTCAAGGAGGTACGACATGATTGAGCTGTCTGGAAACCTCATTTCGCCTTTGTAAAATCATGCCGGGATGTGTTCAAGAATCCTCTGAGATAGGCGCCTCGTCGTGCGACCCACGTATCGTGCACCACAGGAGCACGAGTACTGATAAATGATCATTGAAAGGGTCAACGGCGGTAGTCTATCCTTCAAGGGTTTTGTAAACAACGGCTTATTGTGAAAACGATTCTCAGGAGGGCCGCGAAATAAGTTTTCTCGACAGCATCTTTCAGACGTCTGGATAACATATCAGCTGCAGAATCGCCCTTAAAGGGTATATGTATGAAAAGCTCTTTCTTAGGAGCAATGCTCCTAGGTGGCTTTCGATTGTGTTCCTTCAAATGTTTCATGATAAATTTATCAGGATACCCATTTTCTCTGAGGGCGTCGCTGATTCTCTGTAGTTCTTCGTTGACGGTACCCGGTGTACAAATACTGCGCCCCCTGAAGGCGAGAGATCTGATTAAACTCCGCTTGTGCTGTAGTGGTACTGCGCTGTGAAAGTTAGTGTACTGCCCAGTCCATGTGTGCTTTCTGTGTACCTTTCTGCTGCATGTTCCGTCCGAGTTACGGATAACTTCTACATCCAAGAAAGGTAACCGGTTTCTGAGTTCGTGTTCACAAGTGAAATGGAGATTCTCGTGTGCGTCATTGAAAGCTTTCAGCAACTGTTCCGCATGCTTTTCGGATTTGCAAAGTACGAAGGTGTCATCCACATATCGTACGTACATTTCGGTTTCACGGATGTGCGTTGCAAGTAGGCCATGTTCCAATTTCGCCATGAATATATCAGCCAGTAGCGGCCCCAAAGGAGATCCCATGGCCACTCCGTCAATCGGACGGTACATTTCACTATTGGAGATGAACTGAACATTTAACGTGCAACGAAGTAGCACCTCCTTTAGCAAATTCTCCGGAAAAGTTGTGTATATGGGCAGTTGCCGAACAAGCTCATATACGTAATCCACCGTTTCGAGCAATGGAATATTTGTGAACCACGACTGGGCATCGAATGATATCATCTTATCCATATATATATATATATATATATATATATATATATATATATATATATATATATCCATATACCTTATCCGTCGCCGAGGCTATGTACATTCACCATCTGAAGCCGGAATTATGTGTCCAAAAACGATTCATACGGCCGATACTACTACCTTGGCCAACGGACACCGTTACTTAGTTATTTGATTGTTACCTTACCTACTTAATTACATTGCACTACTGAGCCTTGTGTATACATGTTTATTTAGTTTACTTGGTCTACCATCTCTATCTCTGTCTCAAGTTATCGATTTTGGTCATTCAAACAGTCCAGAAGTCAATCCCAGCCCCAGTTGACGCTATCTCCACAATCACTGTTATGTAAACGTTTGGGTCCGATGAGATTTACCGAAAAGAATTCTTTACCCTGAAATGATTTCTGATAATAATTAAGATTAATGAAATGAGAATGTTTGCTTTGCTGAAGATCAGCATTGCCCGTGATTCATTGATTAAAAGTATCCCGGCGTCCGAACTATTTGCTCGTCCTCACTCATGCTGTTAACCTACTGACGTACATGAAGCACTGTATACCTTTCTAGGTTAAACTGGTCTGAATTTCCGGTTGTCCATTCAATTCACCGTTCAGGTCTCTGTGTACACAGTCGGGTGTTTCTATCCGTCCTTTTCGAACTCAATTAATCAGTAATCTGATAAATAACTATGTAAGTAATCGAATCTGATCGGTTAAACAAGCGCTGGCTATGTAAAAAGCAACTGACCGTTTATGTAGTGTTTGCCGCAACGTAAGAAATTGCTTAGAATTATCTAAGAGGGTAGGCGCTGCAGTAACTGACAGGAGGGTTTCGTACCAACATTTAGCAACAGCAAAATGACGGGACTGCTTCCAGAAAGTGAAACGTGGCACACATCCATGCATCTCAGTAGACGGACGTACTAAAAACGTCGATGATGCACTCAACGCTCTATGGCTCCAGTATGCTCCAATTTGCTGACTTATCTACAGCTCTTTTCAGATTCTTGTCCCAGTCCTTTAAACATCAGGATATACTGCAGTCACATTTAGTTCAACGATTGCAATCGTTGCACAACTGTAGTTTCCTCGGAGTTGACATCATTCATGCGAAAGTCCCAAAGGTGATAGCTACGAGGCTAGCCGAGCTATTATCCCCATTCTACCGAAGGTGATTGGATAAACAACGTGTGCCTACCATATAGAAAAAGGGTATCATAAGGCCGATGTTAAGAGTGGTGTTCATTATAACCAACAAACTACTGATCGCTGCCCCTTCTACCAGTGATCTCAAAAGCAATGGAAGCCATCACTGCTGAGATATTCGTGGGTTACATAGAAAAAATTAACTTCTTTGTGCCGGAGCAACACGGTTTTCATTGACATCAGTCATGTGTCACCAACTTACGGATTTCGCATGGTAGTTGGATCGAAACAGCCGATAGTGGGACCCGAAGAACTTTCGTCTATCTGGACCTTTCCAAGTCCTTCTACAGTTTGGATCATCGCATCTTTATTTATAAGTTACCGACTCACATAATTTGGAACCCTGTGCCTAGACAGATCAGAAGCATTTTCATCAGGGGATGCAAGTACGGGTCCGGGAATCATTGTCTGGTCCTAGTGAGGTGGAATGCGGCGTTTCACAAGCATCATTGTTGGGGCCAAGCTTACTCTTGGTTTTCAGTAACAACCTCGCGTTTGTCATGGAGTCGCATTTCCTTGCTTTTTGTGGATGAGTTTCAGGTCTGACGACTGATGCGTAGTCATGATGGTTATGATCTGCCGCAAGGTGTCCAAGATTGTGTTTTTGAAAGGTCAGACCAAATTTCTTCTATTTAAAGCGGATACAGGCTAAATGGTTCATCTACGTCATCAGATAAATAGCACATGTAGGAAGGGGAACCACTTCAAGAAGATCGCCTTACAGGAGCGCCACTTGGGCATAGGGAGGCATGATTATATAAGCTGTTCGGAGCAAGCTGTGAAAGTGTCATAAACTGGGAGCCAAAATGTGGGCCTCTTACGGGAGCGTTCGGGTGATTGGAAACTTCCATCTTCCCCTCAAATGCTCAACGCGTACGTGAGCCGGCATGTGATGTGCGTGATTAAGACTTTACAATAATGGCTAAAATACCATCGGATTGCACCCGAAAGCCCACAGTGAATGGCTATTTGCATCCGCCATACCAACTGCGATTGAAATCTCCGAGAGAGTAGCGGAAATTATCGACACCTACAGGTTAACCTTCTGAATAACCAAATTCTGAACAGCTCCATTGTCGTTTCGCGCAATCTTCTCTATTGTAATCACAACACCAAAACATAGGTTAACCAGATGTAGGTGGCTTCACGGCACAGGTACTTAGAAGTTCGTTAAAACTTTTTCTGCCTCCGACGTCATCAGCCGCTGAGCCTTATCCCAACTTGTATCATCTCTGAGGCACCCGTTATCCAGCTTCAAAAACGACTCCTTGGTGCTTCACATTATTTGTATTACGTGACATGATTAGCTTTTGTGGGGTGGCCACCAAGCATTGGGATCATCAACCCTCAATGAAATTGGGTTCCACGGATGTGTTTTAACCTGTATATCATGGTGACTACAGAGATGAGCGGTCTAAGATGTTAACATGGTTTTTCTAGGTACTTGTCGTTCCGCGCAAAGTGTTCAACGAAACATGACAATCAGTACCTTTTTAACTGGTTTCTACTATTGTTCCATCGGTAGCATAACAGTTCGTAAAAGTGCTCATTTCGTCAATACACTTCAGACATATGGTTGGCGGCCTCCGGTTTCGCATTTGCATGTCACTGTGGCCAGCCACAGGACGCCTGCGTCTACGAAGATACCATGGGTGGCTTGCGCTGCACCACCCACAGCTCCATCCACACACCTCATATCCAGTGTAAACCCGAAGGAATAAGACCGGGAGGTATGTGGATGGGAGCCACGTTTCATCAACGGAGCCGGCCCACACTCCTTCACAGGCAAACACAAGCAATCTGTATTTGGGGAATTAAGCTCATACTAAGCGGTGGTTGGACCGTAGTCCGCTCCACACTGAGTGAATATAACCATTCTTCGAGACTAGCACGACCATAACGACCGTGCACCCCATCCCCTCCAGCAACGACCAACTGTCTTCTGGAGCCAGTGTGCAAGAGGTAGTGGGTAACAGAGAGGTAAGCACCTTGTCAACATGCACATCAAGCGCAGCCACACCGAGGATATCAAACTACAGCCAATCACATGAAACGGCAGAATGAAATAAAATAAATCGAATAATGTATACAGATACGGTGACATAACTCTTCGCTAAAGTAGCATATGAAGTAAATTGGTTAGCAACGAATCCGCGAGAAGTAAAATATGTCCACAAGTTAGTTAAAAATGCCACAACCGCAGCAAAGTTATCAAAGATAATCGCAATTAGCGTAAGCAACGTGACCAGTTAATAGAAGATTATTCAGGCATGCAGAACAAACCAAATAAAGTGGAATGAAATGTGTCCAGCATAAAAAGACGTAGTTTACGTGTAAGTTGGTTTAGCCCAAATGCGGTGAAGAAGCACTAAGAATGCAACATCAGCCTCAGCAGTAATAAGCATGGCACGTCAACGGAAGCTGGCTATGCGATTGGTTGAGTCAACAAAACCCATTTGTAGGACCCTCGATACGGTCAAATGGTAGACGCGCTAGCACCCGCACACACAGAAATCACAGGCGCGTTGACTGGTGGGTCGATCATCGTCAGTCGCAGCCGCAGTCTCTGTCCGACGTTAAGGGTTATGGTATTGGCACTGTCGAGAAAATACCGAATGTTAATATCTGCCCGTTTTCGTCTTCTTACTGTGTTATTTAAAATGCTCAAGGAAACTAACGGTTTAAATTCTCTGCACAACTCTGGCTGGAGTAGTCTAGTTGCATTCACTTCGGTGGTGGCCTACAAGCGCATATTGAGTCCTTTGGGATTGTGCCTCTTTACCGTGTAGACTACTTTGAGTGCGTCATCAGTCTGAATCTGACGACTGGTAAAAGGCAGATGTACGAGGAGAAATCTGTGAGCATTCTTATCCTTGTCATGTTGCAAAGCAGCCGAGCAATCCTCCGCTATCCGCCTAGAAGGACAATGGAACAATGGAGTATCACGAATAAAAGGCTATGCTTAACAAGTCCGGTGGGAGGGAAACATTTGGAAAAGAAAACATGCTGATACCATGAAAATATTTGGCTGGACGTGCGCAAAAGAGCCCAGATGTACGCATGCTAACATGTAAAACTTCAGCTGGTTGTAATTTTGAATACACACCGTTTGGTTGTGTTGTATCGCTTTCTGTTGACCTAAGTTACGAAAAAAATGCCAGTGGGACAATGCTTCGTCATGTGTCCGAAGTAGAGTGCAACGCATGGAACAAAGGAATCTATTGTTTATAGACATCAGATAACTTGGTCCGGGTTCCGTAAGCGGAAGTGCATAAGGTCCAGTGTGCACCGGAAAGCGATTTCCAATTCAACGCCATGTCACGCAATCGATTCACCGACAATTTGACATTAATCGAACACTCGCAACTTAGTGTGGCGTGTACGACGCAAGAGGGAAGCGGAGCGTGTATTACAACAACAATGCGTAAAAATTGACCACCCGCATATCCGTACAGATATGGACCAAGATTCCTTCCCTCGACGCACATCGGATGGAGATTTGGGCGAGGGACCATTCCATGTGTCTTAATAGCTTGAGCCTGGGAATAATCCCTCTCTCTGCTGCGCTATATCCGGTTCTGTCCAGTCAGGACCCGTTTGAACGCTCACGATTTGCTTTCCCGTGTCTGTATCACTCGGCATGCGTTCAGTCTTGTGGGATTCGCTAACGGCGTATTCGTCTGATACACTGCGTTCTCGACTACCTCCTCCGTTGTTCTGCATCCAGGCTCGTAACTAGACGTCGCTAGTGATCCCCTCTCGGCTCCATCTACAAGATTCGCACTGTCTTGTCTCATACACTGTGCCAGTTGCTAATTCTCTACTATCCCCTTTTTGTTTTTTTCCGGTTCCCGCGTAGTCGTTCGCTTCCATTTCAACTCCGTGTCGGTAAATCTGTCCACCTAATGTTTGACATTAGTTGGGTACTCGCAACCAATCATTGCAACAAGGCGCAAACACCATGGCCTCCAGCCAGCATTATCGCAAACTGATGAATTTAACAATACTTACTACTCTCAAGCCTCAGGCTTAGACTAGCCTGGAAAAGCACCAGACGCCGGCATTTTGACCTTCTGGGTCTCGTCAGTGGTACGACTCCCAGTGGACCCCTGCCGGGTTCCGCCGCATGACTTCTGGATGCCAGCTGTTAGTGCCACTTCGCCATGGGCGACAGACGTGGAACGCAGTGATTGACACATGGCTGATATATCCCGGCTCATCTTTCACTGGAATGCCAGTTACGAACTGCGCAGCGAACATTTGCTAGCCTTACGAGCTGGGACTTTCTGCATAGCGTGTCGGCACGGCACGAGGACTTGTAAGCAATATGGACGGATTTTATCTATAGTATTGAGGGGCAGTAAGGATTTTGTTATACTTCAGCTAATTCATTATTGCCAACTTCGATCAGCAGGCTAAGGCTAAACTGGAAAAGTACCAGACGCCGGCTTTTTGACCTTTTAGGTCTCGTCAGTGGTGCGCCTCACAGCGGAACTCTACCGTGTTCCGCTCCCATGATTTCTGGATACCAGCAACTAGTGGCACTTCTCCATGGCTTAGCCTAATCCTGCTGATTAAGAGTGATAATGAAGAATTAGCTGAATTAGTATAGCATAGTCCTCAAAGTAAAAGAAGTTGCGTCTATTAGTAGCACGTGTTACTTTGCTTGCAGATGGGACCAGGCTCTTGAATCGACAATATTTGCTTGTTTGATTGACCATGTGTACACGTACTCTGGTCATACAGTATGTTCGGTGGAATACATGAAACCTACAGATTAACCACATTCATGCATTCTGCCTATATCATCTTGCTCCAAGTTGTTGCATAGGAAAATGTTCGTCGAGTCTAGACTCTACCAGACAGATACCAGGTATCCAGGAAAGCGCCGGACTTCAGTTTCGTAACATTAAGACTCCTCAGTAACGTACATCTACCAAGTCCCGCCGGATTCGAACTCATGAGCTAACTCTCACGAGTCAGCGTCATTTGCAACTAAGCCATAAATGATGAGATGGGAACGCCGTGGCTGTTTCTAACTGCTATTTGTTGCAGCTCATGCGCCGCTGCCATGAATGTTATGACCGTGGAATGGGCACAGATGGTCCCCAGATTGGCGTGGAAGCTTCTAACACGGTTACTGATTCGTAGAAAGCAGTAGGAGGGTCTGCAGTTTTTGGGAAGCTTCAAGTCAAGTCAACGAGGCGCTTTATGCACCCAGGAAAAATGAATCTCCAGCTATAACGCACACGCTAATGGCACGATTAAAATTACATAAAAGTATGACGAATGTATATGGTGCGCCACCAACATGAAACGGTGGCAGTGATTACATCATCGATTCACTCTGACAATAAGGTCCAGTTTGACAACGTTGCAGTCTCTCCTAAAACGTGACAAATAGGGAATTACTGACGTACCGTAAGCCGTGTGCATGCATAAATGGCTTTGTACGTTTGACTGGTCGACGACGTCTTGGTTTCTCACCGGTTGATCGTTTTCCGAGCTTGGTTAAGAGATAGCATACGTTTCACCACCATGCGAGGTGGCATCTTCAGTGCAGTAATAGGCAGTGTATAATGCTGCTTAATGAATTGTCAGTCCGTCATCCACGGCCAGGTGACTTTTGAAGGTGGCGATTTCGATTAGCGCCGCGTGATCTCTGCCCATTTGTTTCCACGGCTGAACCACGTCTTGCGATTTGCCGGAGATCTTTCTTTCTGAGTTGATGGTACACGGCGTCGATGTCGATGCGCATGTTGATCGAATTATTAGAGGAGTACCATGCTTCTAGGAACTCTCTTCCTTTCTGTGTTGTTGTTTGAGCTAAAATCACTGTTTGGTTCCAATTGAAGCTATGTCCCTCCTCAACGACATGCGTTGAGACAAGAGACGATGCATAATGCTTTTTACAAGCCCTCTGATGTTCATGTATTTTTGTGGATAATTTCCTTCCTGTCTGCCCCACATAGTTCATTTCACAATTATTGCAATGTATGTTATACACGACGTTGTTTGTCCTTGTGCATTCCTAATGTCTTTTGGGTTTGATAGTATTCTTCTCAGAGTAGCGGTTGGCTTATGAGCGACCACGATGTTGTATTGTTTGAGCAATCTGGCAGTCATTTCAATTTTGTTCTTCCTATATGGAAAAATGACCCTCTTGCTTGCATTTGGTATCGGCTCAGTATTCATAAGTTTATGGTTTAGACATCTGCGGATGAAGCTGCGTGGATAGCCATTGCGCTCGAACGAATCGAATAGGTGTTTTTCTTCTTCCCGTTTGGCTTCCACTGTACTGCAGTGTGTTTCAGTCCTGCGAAATAGTGTCCGCACGCAAATTATTTTGTGGCACTTTAGGTGATTGCTATAGAAGTTCAAAATTTGATCCGTATGTGTCCTTTTCCTGTGAACGGATGTTTGAAATTCACCATCGTTTGTTCCGGTCCCCAACACATCCAAGGATGCGAGCATGTTTACTTCCTTTAACTCCATTGTAAACTGAATCCCATCCACTGCATTGTCTAGGTTCGGAAAATATAAAATGGAGAGAGTTACTGGCATCAGTGAGTAGGTTGCACGCCAGTTTTGCGCAGGAGCAAACATGATTGGTCACAATTATTTCAATAAAAACTGGCGCGGGAATCATGCTGCATCGATCAAGGTAATTTAGCGACCAGTTGATCATTTGCAATTGCCCGTTCGAGTCCAGCAAATATCACATATGAGCAATACGTCCAGTGCGATATTATTCAAACGGTGACAAACCTCGAAAACATGTAGGGAGGCACGGATGAACATCTAAGTCGGGAGACGCAGAAAGTTAGTCTCCTGACGTTCGTGATTCATTCACGTAATGCAACCATGTGACATCCCTACTTAGTGTTACTCCGATGTATTTCACTAATGCAAAAGTGTTTAGACAGACAGTCAATACTAACATGTGGGGTGTGCTTCAGCGCTTGCTAACAGTGTTCCTGGAACGCCAGAAAAATAACCTCTGTACACTTTGATGAGTTGAGTGAAATAAAACGGGATATGGACCAGGAGGTGAGGTTGTCCAGAGAGCGCTGTAAGTTGTCCGATGAATCTGTGGTGTTACTGTGTTAATGGGGACAACATAGCTCCTAGGAGAACACCTGAATTTGTGGTGAGCAAGAAATATATTTTCCCCCAATCCTGGTAAACTGTGTACCATTGACAAACCAGACTGCAAGAAAAAGTATTATTGATGGTTGAACTCCGTAACCTAGCAGACGGTGTAATAGCAGCTCGAAATTTACCCAATCTAAAGCAGATCTGTTTGGGTTTGTTTTTACTCTCGAGTGATGAAAACACAGAGTGTACAAGACAGGCTAATGTAGCTAAAGTAGACCACAGACTGCAATAGGTGAACTGAAAAGGATCATTCTAGTAGGTTTGGACAAGCATCTTCGCAAGTATGATTCGTTCTCATATCTTCGAAGCCATAGACTTAGAAACAATTGGCCGGTACTTACAGGTTCCTTTTTTGGTACAAGTGTAATATGGGCGTTTCGCGAGCAGTCAGGTATCTTGTGTTGATGTAAGCACATGGTGTTCATTTCAGAAAATGGCTGTAATAAGACATTAATACATTCTTTGAGTATCGTAGACGATAGTACTTCCGGACCGGGCGATTTGTACGACAGTATCCGTGTTAACTTCTTGTGCACTGTTGCACCATCTGTGAGTAGTGAAGGTTGTGTGGAGAACTGCAAAGGTGAAGATGGTAAATGCAATGTTGAATCATTTAGATGACCACAGAATTTACGGTTTACCTCCTCCACATCGAGAACAGTGTGTTCGACACTTCTGGCGACTCCACTCAGGTTCTTCATCATGTTCTATATTTCTCGACACGTATTATTTCGATGTATAGTTTGAACATAAATATACTTGAAACGGTACATTTCAATTTTTAAGTTAGTCGTTTAAGACTTTACTGAAGCGACATCTTTGCCCTTGTAGGCATTTTCTTTGCATCTGCGTAGTCTTTTAAGAAACTGCGCTGAAAAGCTATCTGCGCGAAAGAACATGGTTTCCACAGGACAAGAAATACTGACGCGAAAGCTAAAGTAGCTAGTTAAATCATCACACTACTTAGAAATATGGGTTGTACGATGTATAGAAGTCTGTAGAAGCAATAGATTCGCCTAGTAGCTCAATATTTCAGGGAAGACACTGTCTTTGCGTTAACTTACGATATCTGCAGCCAATAACATTTTCATAATTCCTTTTGCAATAGATTATCGGAAACAACCCTATGGTGGCATGATCTGAGCTCCCAAGCGGTGCGTTGATACAAATAGAAAAGGTTTTTAAGTCGTTGACAAACACTAAGTCTAGGGCTGCTTGTAACCTTGTTGCAGACTGCACAATGTTCTTCAGTCCAAGGCTGGTAATAGAACTGGTAATAGAACTTGCGTTCAATCTATTGGATTCACCGGCAAAACCACAAAGAAATATCTAGATGTTCAATGACGGTAAAATCGTCATGAAAGTTTTCAGCGTCAGCTTTGGGACAGCTGGGATAAACATAGATGTTGGTTAAAAGAATCGAACAATAGCCGCTCAAGTATCGAGGCCAGCATTTCATAATTAACCAGCTAATGCGTTGCGCATAATGACGAAAAACCATTTTTGTCGACGTGCACCATGAAGCTTTTATGTAGGTGCTAACGACACCGTCACGGTTCCATTGTGTACCTGGGCGGTCTACGCGATGCACTGTAAATCCGTCAAGTGCCATAAGGTATCTTCTGCATTGTCATGTAGCTTCGTTTCTTGTAGCACAATAACACCAAGTTGGGAGTATTCGGGACAGCTTGTTATACTTTTAAGGTCTTCTAATTTGCTCGCAAATGAACGCGTGTTGGCACTGATCAAATCAGGTGTACTCATGCGGCTGAGATTTTCCTTCAAAGTGCAAACCCGCCCTCCAGCACAGTGCTTTCTTATGGAACTACCTTTTCGTCTGAACATTTTCCCTTTGTTCCGTATAGACTGACTATAGAAAAGTGCTAGGTTCACGTTCGTGTAAACGCACAGATTTTTTTAAATGTCGCGTGCGTTATTAATCATAACGCGATTGGTACGATGAAAACCGATGAATTAAAACAAGGCGGTAATGAAATAGTGAATGTTAGCGTGCACATTGATAAATCCAGAGGACGGGAATCAAACGTACGGCCGAATTTGAAGACCGCACCGATAGTCTCAGCCGAACAGTCACCATACATCCGAGAAATCGCTTAGCGGTCGTCTTCTTTCTACTGAAGTTTGTCAGTAACCAGCATCCGCCGGATTTTGATGCATTCAAACGCATGACCTTAATTCGCTAGAAAGTTACTTAAGCCGTTGAGCCATGGGTGGTGGTGGTAGGTACTTGTGACTGATTTCGAGCTTAGTAGAGCGCGGATCATTCATCACTGTCGTGCATGTCCACCAAGTGCAGAGAACATGACTGCCCCCCTCAGTCTGCAGTACAGTACACCACAGCCCTTCATTACCACCTAGTAATTGGTAACAGCTTCAACAGCCTAAATGCCCCTCAACTGGTGGCGGCTTGCAAAGGTAGTCTCAGCTATCTAAGGTTTGCAAAATCAAAGTTATGCTCGTTGGTGAGACAAGAACCATATATCTTTAAGTTTTCACGGAATAAAGTTGAAATACGTTTATACCAGAGTACTCGTGATAAATTGATCAGCTCTTCGTTGACCATGGTCACTGAGGCTAAGCAAACAAGTGGACAATGTCTTACTTTTGAATTCGCATAGCAGCCCTGTTAGCTTGTTGTACACCGGTGCAGTGTGATCCTACTCACCTCCACGATCGTCAGAAAATAAAAGACAAATAGATTAACCTGGTGGTCAGTGTTCGATTAGCTCGACAGTCCTCTTGGAAACGTCGCATTACCATCTGAGGTGATCTCATCAGCGTACTGTTGGGTAGCGGAGCGGGGCATATGATGTGAAGCGTCATTCAGTATGCACCGGGTACTCATGCGTGCGATCGATCATCTGGGCGGACGAGAATTCAGTCTGAGTTGGGCTTGTTGCATAGGCACACACGCATCAAATTGATCTTCGATTCGTACGTAGTAACGTTAACCCACTCACCGCTGTGATTGACGATGTCCTCCGAGTTGCCTGTCAAGTGGGCTCCAAGGCACAGCCACGCAACCGTCCGGCGCAGGTGTCTGTCAGTCGCAACCCTCATGAGCGCACCGTTCGTACCCTAAATTCTGCTCATTAAACGCAAGTTACTTACCCAACAAGAAAGTATATAAATCTGCGCAATTGGAAACGTTCTTAGATTTACCATGAATTTTCTATTTGGTGACTTTTTGGAGGCTACTGGCACCTGGTTAATTATTTGTAATATCTTTCAGTCCAAAAGTCCAGAATTCGAAGCCTATATTCGCCCAGTACGACAACTGATAGTAGAAGGTTCGGATCGATCTACGGATGAAGTCACCGGTGATACAGGCCCATTATGTTGTCCCTTTACCCAATCTGTGATTGTTGTTCCTCTGACGGAAGAGTGCAGAATAGCCACTGGACTGACGGATGCAATGCTGGCGGATGCCGGTACGTTAGAAGATGCCCTTGAACAGGTGAGTTAACGTACTTCCCGTATCTTAAGTCCGATGACAAAATTGAACTAACATGCCAGACTCAGCGCTGTCATGCAAACCGTGTGAAGCACGGCTTTCAAAGGGCAATCGAGTTCAAATGAATTACTATTCAGGCTACTAGCGTCAACAGTCCTAGCTCTCATCCATTACTCTTGCCGGGCCTGAAGAAGCGCGCGTGTTAAAAGAAAAATTTAACCCTAATTCATATCTAGGAAAAATGCCATGTGTTCTAAATGCTTCTGAAAGTAAAAAAGGAAAGCTTTACCTGAAGAAGACAAGTTTTCTGCAAAAATACTACCTCTACTGGAAGTACTGCTTTTAGTGTTAACGCTAGTTGTAAAGTTCTAGTAAGCCTTTTTGCGTTACGCGACGACTCTGCTTACTTGCAAATTAAGGTACATGTTTAACATAAGTAATTTTAGCAACCGCTCTGATTCAGCAAAAACAGATTTTTAGTCTGATCTATAAGTAAGATTAGCATTTCAAGTTACCCTTGTGGAGCTCTTGATAGTTGCGCTTTGAAACAATCTTCAGTCAAACCCATGCAATTCTGATTGTATCTGGACTCGGAAGTTTGTGGCAATCGACCTGGAATTGTGCAGCGTCATTAAACTGACAGTTTCAAACCTGACGGGAACCGTATAGTCCCCATGTTTGTGGCTTAGTTTCGGTTGAACCGGTTGCCAGTATTAACATCCTCATTATCACCATAGTAAAAGCCTAAGTTTACTAATGAGCACGTGACAAACAGTGCTGACTGCACTGACATGAAGAAACCCTAGCGAGAGGTGAACAGGCGCTCGCTCGGTCGCTACTGGAGCCTGGTATCTGTTGCTGCTGTTGTTGTTGTTGTTGTTGTTGTTGCTGCTGCTGCTGCTGCTGCTGCTGCTGCTGCTGCTGCTGCTGCTGCTGCTGCTGCTGCTGCTGCTGCTGCTGCTGCTGCTGCTGCTGCTGCTGCTGCTGCTGCTGCTGCTGCTGCTGCTGCTGCTGCTGCTGCTGCTGCTGCTGCTGCTGCTGCTGCTGCTGCTGCTGCTGCTGCTGCTGCTGCTGCTGCTGCTGCTGCTGCTGCTGCTGCTGCTGCTGCTGCAGTTTTCTGTGCGCATGGGCAGAGTCCAACTGATACCAGACGTTGGTGCGTCGACATTTGTGGTGTGGATGTCATAACGCATGCAGGCTGCATCATATACAAATGATTAAAATTGGTATCTTTCTCTTTACAGGAGAAGCTGAGTCCATATTTGACGCATATCAAATGTGGACATGTAGTACCATGCTCTTGAATGGGCAATATAAATTTGTGGTAAATAGAAAATAGTGGTATATCTCTCGTCATTTCGAGTTGCGGTCTAACTGGATGTTTCGATCCTTAATGTACGGCAAAATCGCAATGAGCTGATGTTATATTTCTCGTGTTTTCCAAAGCAGTCCTCAATCTTTATAGAGGATATGGCTACGTGTTCGGTTAAACATTTCAGGAGGATTGTGAGATTTAAAAAGAAACCATGTGTAGATAAATAACTTATGTACGTGAAGTAATGCGGCCATTACTTTGACCGCCTCCTGCTGTTTGACTGTCAGTTCTCCGTCGCGAATGCAGAGTCTTACATGGAAGACTTACTTATCATCATTGTTTACCAAATATGGCTAAGGTTTTATTTATCAACCATTGCACTTATATATCAGGTTTGAACAATGGAACAGTAATTTTATACGGGTACAAAAGGCAAGCCATAACAACTCCCGTAGGATGATCATAATTTATGTGGAGGAATTTGGAAAATTTGTCAGCAAAACAGCCTCACACTGGTGGAATCACTGAAGTATAGTTATCAAGAACTGCAAATCGACGGTAAATCCATAAGTAGAGACGACAAAAGGGACGATAGTGAACATTGTACCGCCTCCGTAGGAACATACAGAAGAGGCGAAGTTGATGTAACGTATTCTGGTATTTGACGGTAAGTGAACTCTTTAAGACTCTCGTGTTTAACCATGGGCAATGGAGCCATGTGAAGTGCTGAAGAGCAATGAGGGCACTGTTGACTCAGATTCTGAAATCCACCAGCTTGTTAGTCCAGATGATACCTTCCTGTGTGTCAATCCACGCTTGAAACGCGTACGGAAGAGAAATGTCGATGGCATTCCAAAAGGCTGTACTGCTCATCCAGCCTGAGATGATGGCCTCTAAAATTACTGTTTTGATTAAGCTCTAGCAAATGGTGGCACGTTTGTTTGGGATCTTGCTTAAATTTTTAAGTCTTAATAT
This sequence comes from Dicrocoelium dendriticum, assembly GCA_944474145.2. Taxonomy (NCBI): domain Eukaryota; kingdom Metazoa; phylum Platyhelminthes; class Trematoda; order Plagiorchiida; family Dicrocoeliidae; genus Dicrocoelium; species Dicrocoelium dendriticum. Next base: position 139,440 of record CALYDF020001185.1, read on the forward strand.
GGTCCTCACGTAATCGCCGGTAGTGTCTGCCAAAGACTCCGAGCATTCGAAACCTTCCTTCGTACTGCAAAGTATAGAAACATGTGACCTTCTTGGTTATCGCAAGGCAGGGAGATCCCTCCTCAGCCATGGCTTCCAGACCTGTATTCCGTATTCCACATGTGAACGTAAGTATTGGCCGAAAAGCCGTTGAACTATTGAGCTCCATGCTACCGCCGCTAGCGACTTTAAATGTATGTTATCAACTCCAGTAGAGCTGTATTTGCGCATACTAAACACCATTTTAATACGGTTTATACCGTGAAGTATATGTTAGTATTTTTGGGGTGTGACTACCCTCATCAAAATGTTAGGTGGCCATCGATCACACTGAAACGTTGCAGCGTATTGTAGATGGAAGGTATTCACTGCCTTTTTCTGTGTCCTTGTGGGTCCGCCCGCTGTTTGAAAAGGAGGCATTCCCAGTTTCACCTTGGGTAGATTGTTGACGTGTTGATACCGAAGCTTGTGGTTTGATGCCATACGTCCTGGCAACGTCTGCTGATAAGTCATTCTATCCTCGCGAACAAACTGACTACAGTGTGACTTTGGGTCGTGTAGGCCATCCAGTTCTCGGTGCTCGGGCAGTGGTTGCAGATATGCCAGGCTGAGTTTCACACTGCTATACACTTGCGTGTTATGCTTCGCAGATAGGTGACCCGGTTTCTTGGGTTGGAGGTCTTAGTCGCTGATGTTTCGGCAACCAGAATGTTAGACTGACTGAAAAGATGTTCCCATGCGCTAAGGGGAGGCTTATCTCTCAGAAAGTTCCAGTTGTTTGTCCCACCCAGTCAGGCTCAAATGTCTTAGCGTATAATCCTCCAGGTTGCGTTGGCAGTTTCCACGAGATATTCTGCATAACAGATATACTCGAAGAGTACGTCTGTATGTCTGGTCGCTGCGGCCCATTGAAATATTGACGGTCACACTCTCGATCATCAGTTCCTCGTTTTTGGAAATTCGATCCAGTATAGACGACTTATCTGTTTCTCGGTATCTGGTAGTAGTGTTGATGTGGCCACACAGCGGGAAACGGAAGACAACCTCTTGTAGTTCAGACTTGGACTTTTCTCCGGCGGTTGCTTGGGTTTCCAGTGCGCAGTTGTTGAAATCGCCCATAGTAAGAACGCGGATCTACTTTTTATCGACTGCCTTAGTACGAATGCTAGATAGAAGTCCTTCTCGGAAGTAGAGAAGCGAGGGCTGTAAACAACTGCCAACAAACAGGCGTCGTCGCTTTTTAAACGTAGACGGTATTAACTGGAATTCTATACTTTTTCAGCTGACCATCTGCGGATTCACACTGGTTTTCACCTTGTAGGTACATAGCTACCCAACCCGGTTTACTGGGTCGATAATGTAGAATAACTGACTGCTCTGGCACTGCAGTCTCGAGGTCATTTATGTCGAGAAGTAACCATGCCCCCGTTTTGGTGATCAGGTGGCAGACTTATGATCCTCGACGAATTTGCAATTCAGAACCTTTATTACATGGGCGTACAGCATCAGTGTATGTAAGGAAAGCTACTCAGATGTCAGAAGCTCTTGATAATGAGCATGTAATTTCGAGTTTTGTGCCCACCGATGAGAGGTCGACACCAAATTGCTTTTTGAGTGATTTTCCAAATCTCTATATAAATGCAATGAGTTTTTGGTCTCACCTTCACAGGCGATATATAGTCCGTCGGTACCTTTCTTGATAGCTACCGGTCTGTGTACACAGTTTCTAAATCGCTGTTGTGGTTTTAGTGAGTCGCCCGTAATGTTATTTCCGCGAGGATAGCGAGTGGCGGCGATACTCTGAATGTTGTCTTCATTCGTAATTCCGAAGCAAGTGTTTCTTGTCGCAACTACCCGCTTCGGATTACGTTCCCCGTCATCTGATGTGGCTGGACAATTAATTTCAGTATCTCGACCTCACTGCTTTTGGATTGAGGCGATACGGGTAACTGTATGGTCGACCGAAGAAAAAGTGCACCAGCACAGATTTACGGATATACCGCCGTTCCTCCAGTTTATGATGACGGGATTCTTCGTTCCTGGTTTTCGGTAGACCTGACACGCCATGTACGACAATGATTAGTCTGCTACTCATGGTTTAGTGTTAGTTTACTTTCCTGTTATTCCTCTGGTGTTCGCTGCATGTAACATTTGGAAATATGGTTTTCTTAATGTCTCCAGTCCGCATGCGGCCTGCCGACAGAAGCACCGTCTCGACAGTATCAGTGGATCCAAATGTTACTTGCATTAGGCGAGACGGTCCACAGTGCATCGAGGTTGGATACCCACGGATGCGCATTAAATTAGTTGGCCTGACCTGAACTCCGATTCTACAACAATGCGAATTCCTCTGCTTTCAACCATCCTTTTCTTTGCCACCTAGGAGTTTGCCTTGGGCTCAGGAGCGTCGGTGTATATAAATGTCAAGACGTCGTATTTCCGCCTTGTCTTCGGTGATGGGGAAAGCAAGGCTATTGAGTGCTTTGGTGACGTCTCTGCACGTTGCGCCTGGTCCTTGACCCGTGTTTTGGTGCTAAAAGGGGTCATGACTGAAGTCGGATTCTGAGCAGCGACGATTGCTTATTTGGATCGATCTTTAGAGAGGTTTGAAATCTTCACGGTTTTAGAAGCGTAGGCATGTTACGATCGTTCGCGACGACGAAATAGTTCGTCTTTTCTTAGGTTTCTAACACTGCCTCGCCGTGGGAACATCTGCTCATTTTTCTTGATTTCGGAGTTGCAGTTGGGGAGACGGATGAGGTGCAAGCTGTGCTATTTTCGCATCTCTCGAAGCATTTCTCGCATTTAAATGATGTTCACTTTTGGCGACTTGACTGTAGTACTGCTGTGCTAATTCTAGCACACCATCTTACAAGTAGAACCGTCATACACTTAGGATAGAACCGTAAAGAGCCCGACGTACTGTTGTGTTTCTTTATTTCGGTTCGATGAACTGCGCACTTCAGACGTTAACAGCCAGTACAATGGGAACATGTCGACCTCATCTTTCCTGCCTTAGCATCTTTTGCCTAGCTCAAAATACTCTTATTCGTGTTACTGATGTGGCCATAATGGCCAATATCGATTTACATCCCGTGAACTCTACTCACTTTCCCCATGGCTATAGTCGGCGCCCGAGTTGTTCTGCCTTAAACCGCGTGACAAAATGTTCTTTGTTTCTTACTGTCGTAGTGGTTCCTATATTGAATCGATGTCCATGCTTGGTTCTCAACGAGACACTCAATCAACATGCGCGTGGACATCGATTCCGTTTACTAACCACTACGACAGAAAGAAATAAAGAACATTTTGTCACGCGGTTAAAGGCAGAACAACTCGGGAGCGGACTTTAGCTTTAGGGAAAGTGGGTAGAGATCGAGGGACGTAAATCGACACTGCCACTTTCAAAAGTAACCTGCAAGTCGATCACGGATGGAGGATTCATTTAGTAAGATTACACGCCACATATCACTGCACTAAAGATGCCACCTCGCATGGTGGTGAAAGGTTTGCCACAAAACCGCCAAGCTCGGAGAACAAATGAACAATTGATTCATCAAACCGAGCTACCAGTATTTCGAGACATGTGCGACAGTGTCAAGTGAAAAATTCGAAAACACTTAGTGCACGATATGGAGCGGCTTGACTATCTGTGTTCCGTCTCGACCTCGGTTTTAACTGACTGCTAGGTTTAGGTTAGGAAAGCTAAAAAATTACCCATTTGAATAGCAAATTATTTAAGGTGCGTACTATTGTGTAAAACCGTGCCAATTTTTAGTTGAGAAAGTTTGTCGAGATGCCTTTGAAGTCATTACCTTTTACGCACTCTAATTACCATAGACAACGCAAGTAATGCTGAAATAAATAGACAGCTATGAACATAGGCAATTTACGGACGGTGTAACAGTGCCGTTCTACCAGTTCCTTCGGTAAATCAGAAAGTATACAAAATCATGCTAAAGCACATGCTTTTGTTTTTAACATATTACAAATGCTCAACTGAAGTAATAATGCTAAATTGTTTACTGATCTTCGTAATCGTAATCAGTTTGACAGGTGGCTCCATGTTCAAGGACTTTCAAATGACGATATCGCTACCTTCAATGCTAAATTAACGGGTATGCCACTCAAATATGCCGACAAGCAGAGACGTGGAGAGACTACGGAATTAGCAACCACCGGGTCAGGTTCCCAGTGTCCCCACACACTGTCAACGACCCGGTCGTGTTTCTCCAAAATATCCGGATATACGCAACCAATGGTACTTCTGACGGACGGTCCAACAGATTTACGTCTCCTACTTCATCCGGAAGCCACAGTACAATCAGTCGATCTGACCCGATTCCCCTACCTTTATCACTACATCGATGTGAAGAAGGAATATAAGCGAATTTTTCAAAAAGGCAGTGGATCAACCTCTATAACTGAAATGCTAACATGTAAGTTTGTTTTACACATGAAGTTGTGGTAGGCATTTTGCTATGCTGAACGATTCATGACACAACATTTTCGTTACTTTTGTTCGTCGCAGTCAGCCGACAACTCAGCTAAGTCAACTACCTATCCGGAAAAGCACCAGACGGCCGTTTCGCTCTATTGGGGCTCTTCAGTGGTGCGCATCCTTCGGTCCTCCACCGGGGATCGAACCCATGACTGCTAGTGGTTTGTGCCAACTAGCCCGCAGCTTATGCAACTGCGCCATGGAGGGCGGTAGCCGACCATCACGAATTGCTAGCTAACTATGATATAGCCCGACCCATCCTCCACTGCCATGCAGGCACCTGCCATGCAGATGACAGCGGTTGGCCTTCCGGTGTCAGGACTTCCCGGTTACGGCAGCTATGAATCGACATAGCATTTTTGGAATCTGTAAGGGCGAATTTGTATTACTTAATAGTAGAAGAATTTTCGTGAGTATTTTTCTTCGTCGCAGTCAGCCGACAATTCGGCTAAGTCAGCTACCTATCCGGAAAAGCACCGTCTGTTTTATTGATTGAAAACAGTATAGATCAAATAATAAACTACGCCGAAACTATTTTTACCATGAATAAGACAGGTTCCCGGGGACTTCTATCAGCCGTGCTAGGTTACAATATTTTAAATACGTCAGTCCAGAAATGTAGAAGGTTTTGAGCACTGAATCAGGAGAAATGCTTCAAATTCGTAGTGGAGTATCTATGCAGACAATACACGACATTTTACTGGCGTAACTATTTCAAAGTTCTGAGAAACCTTATCCCATTGACGGAATCATGGTTGTATTTTCAAACTATCTTAGCAGCAATTTAGCCGTATAGAAGTGAAACAGCCGCTAATGCAACTAGCGTAGCATTTGCTTGTTTAGTTAGAAAGTAGATAAAGTGCTTGAAAATCGGGTTGGCTTTTTAGCTGTTGCGGTGTCCGTAGAACAGGACAGTTCAATTGCATAAATTACGTTAGCTTTCGAAGTGACATTATACGTGTGTAAAAACGCAACACAATAACTTTTTTACAGGATAATTGCTGCTGCTAATCAGGCTGTTCAGTGTCTTTTTATAATATAAATTAACCTATTCCCTACGCATTAGCGTTTACTATAGGTCAGTCAATAAAACAGTGACTTCATGAATGGCTCATGTTAAGGACAAGCCTTCAGTTCACTCTTCGTAATTCTTAGACACAATTATTCATGTAATACTTTTCAGTTAAGCATAGAAGGACACTTCTTGCCATGTAATCCATCCTAGTCAAACTGCTTACTTAAATTTTCACAGACGCTGAACGTTCTATGGAGTGTTTAACGAACGAGGCTAACCGGATACCTCAGGAATGTCAGTCTCGGTCATTAGAGTCCCTTCCAATGGAGTCTGATTCTACCAAGGGTTCGGAGTTTGCAGGTTGCGCTGACATGGTGTACGAGACGTGTGAAGTAAGTGGTTCTCGTTCCAATAGAAATGCACCTTTGCAGCCTATGGAAGAAATACGCTTTCCGCCTGCGTTGTCCTCTCGCAGGAGCTTACCGATACAACATTGTCGAAAACTTGCAGAGTTGGCCTGTTACATGACATCCCAAGGTAAATCCGGCCCTACTTTTATCGCATGTATTAACTTATGCTTTACTGCTTTAAGTAAGTCTTGCTATCATGTTGAATTCAGTTCGAAGGCATTAACGCACTGTATTTTAAGTTTGGACCGAAATCCAGCCTAATCAGCCAACCACTGACTCAAGTAGATATGGATAAGAGAGTAACTATAAGAATAAAAGGGCGAGCAGGCAGCAACTGTGATCTTTAGTTTCTTCGATATACCCTCGAACTCGGTATTCTGTATCCCAGTATAATAAGCATATCTCCACTCTACCTTTGATTTCTTCTCTCACGATCGCAATATAATAGCACTGCATTGTCAATCATATTACTCATATTTTCCTCGGAAACCGGAAAACGTTCACCGGAGAAAACTTTGATAAGAAACCCGATTTTCTTTTGTGTCGTCCAAGGTTCCTCAAGATGTGAGACTCAAAGATTTGTGAATTAATGTAATAATACCAAAGGTCCACGGTAAGGACCATAGGATGCGAATGTAACAATGTCCGCAGTGTGTCCCAGTTAAGTTTGACTAATTTTGCTGCTCAGTTCTTATAAACAATTCCGTTCGGGTAAATCAGGATACGCCTAGATGCCGTTGCTTCCTCTGTTTATTCATTGCCATTGTGTCGTATCGCATAACTGTTCTTGGAATCGTCAAGAAATATCGACTTAACACAAAATGGAACAGCGCACCAGCACCAAGTTTGTGGATGACGCCGTTGGAATTACTCCCATATGTGTCTGTTGCTGGATAGTTTCTTTGTTCAATCGCCGAATACGAGGCGGCCTGAAGAGCGCCTAGATTTTTCTGCACGATCCACGTCTTATGTGTCGCTTTTTACTACAACTCAGCAATAATACAAAACTGAGATGTCATTGCATGAAATTAGATAAAGAGTACACCCATCGGAAGTGCAGCAGAAATTTGTTTTCTATTGGTGTATGTCACCAGTGAAATTCTGTCCCAGGATGGGTCGTTTCTGTGCCAACACTAGCCATATGTAAAAGGCGCTTGGATAATGTAATCATTCACTTATATTGTATTACTTAGCACTATCTATCCATTCTACGCTTAGAATGTGCTTTGGATTTATTAACTGTCAACTAATGGTGCAGTGAAACCATACGGAGCAAAGGACTACAGCATAACAAGTGATAAGCTTTTCTTTTTTTGCTTAAAGTACTGTTTTTATAACCTTTCGATAACCCCACGTGACCACTCAACGGAATTTGCAAGACAATACTTCTTAGCCCGTGTGAACTCATTGTTCATTGAAGGTAGATTACATAGACACTTAAAGCCTGAGTTACTATAGACGAAGTGGCAGCTAAAGCGTAAGCGTTTCCCGGTTAGCATGTGAAACATTTAAGGTTACAGCAATGTGATATACGCACACGGAATCTACGTCGTGCAACGACAGCCGCTGATAATTCAGATGTAAGAGAACGCATACGTATGCTGTGAAATAGCGTCACTCTTCATGATGTGCTGGGCTCGATTCCCCCGGTAAATCTGAATACAAGCTGTTAATAAGCTAACTTTTGAAATACCCTCATTATTAGTGTGGATTGCCACATGCAAGAACCTTGTGGACTTGGGTTTACTTTGAAGTAAGCCCCTGCTCTTCTGTCACTGGAGTGGACAGTTTCGGAGCTGCTGTCTCTCTCCCAACATTGCACTCCACGACCGACCGGTTTCATCCTGAATTGGACAACCTACCTTGAGGTAACTTGAGCTGTGAGCGGAACCTGGCACACAGTGTTTGACGGCTTACATCTGGTCATTGATCCCTCACGAGTACTGATTGCAGGTGGTCGGTTTCGGAGTACTAGCCGTGTGTATCTAACATTGATTACGCTTGTTTATTCAAAGCGACGTTGGAAACAAAAAGGTAAATCAATCATCAGGAGCATCTAATTGGAATTGGCTTCTTATCGTAACTAAGCTCAGTCAGATGACCGTCACTTTCGGGAACGTATTGAGTGGTCGTTTGATCGTTTCGGGAATCAACAGCAGGGAGTCTATGGACGTGTGAAGACCGTGTAAGTGAGTTAGCAGGACTGCGTCAACTGTATACCGACTTAATCTCCCTAATACACCCTTGTTATTAATTAGCTAGCCACTTGCACACCAAAAACAGCCAACGTACCAAAATACGAAGCTGAACGCATGCAGTTGCTACAACTGCCAAGTGTCTGTGCTTCGTGTTATCATCATGAACTAAGGTGCCGTCATCAGTCCTTAGTGCATTATCTCTAATTCAACCAATATTTCGAACAGCTCACATCAGAAAAGTTTGCGGACCCCAAATTTTCTGCAGATAGTATTTTAAATCTTTTCTACCATAAGTCCATTGGTCCGAATGTGACAGGATGTATACACTTAAACAGTCACTTTGTTCGTGTATCCTTCAGGTTGCGACTGGAACCACGTGGAAACGATTCAAATGTCATATCAACCCGCTATCCTGTGAGTCCTTTGCTCATGAGCCATTGGATATCCTTAAGTAAGACAATTAAAAATACCATGCTCGACATGAATTGCTAATTTATTACATAATAACTTCAAAATTATGTTATTTCTTCCATTGAGCACACAAATCGAAACTGCTCAATATCTCTAATACTTACGAAGGATTTTGAGATGAATATAGTCAAACGATCGACTCGACAAGTTGAGCTTACGTGTCTGGAGAAAAGCATGAGTACGCTTCCATGAACTGGGCTCCGTTTACTAAAATTGAGTTGCACCTAAATCGTCTGTTGTAAGCACATTGAATATCGCCGTGACTTCGATTCAATTCACTGTGCAAATTATCCTAAGTGAGGACACAAAAGTACCGCCACACTCAAAATTCGGGGACAAATAAACGAAGATTTTGTATTATTTTTGCCAAAGCATGGAACTTGCGTACATAATGAAATGAAGCCTTGCGTACAAAGCTTCCAGAAACCGTCTAGACATATACGCTGATTTATTTATCTACATACGAATTGCGGTGAAAAGGGAATGAGGCATATTTGGAACGTAGGTATCTCGATTATTACTTTCTGTGCTTTAAAGTGCTTATGAGTGGAACGACTTGTGGACAACAAGTATTGCGAATGTCAGCAGCATCATCATCAACAGTAGTAAATCATTCATTTGAACTGATGCTTCGCTGCCATTCAACCATACAACCATGGATCAAAGAATAATAAGGGGAGTGAAGGGGAAGTTACCGGAAAATCTTAATGCATGCAGCAAACATTCAGGGTATTGGCGCCTACACTTTCTCAACAACATACCGTCCCAGACACCGGACTATCGTGCGAAGACAAGGCAGCAACGGCCAGAAAGCCTCGTTGTGGCTTTCACTTCCCCGCTCCATAATCTGCCATGACCCCACAGATATCTTAGCACCAAAAACACTTTAAACAGGCAGTCCGACTAGGAGACAGCAACGGTCGCGTCACTGGTTTCGGCTGCACGCCATGTCCTGTAAAGTATAAAGCCAACTCCCGGGCACATCACGTGAACCTCATTTCCCACTGCCAAGTCAAAGTTGGTGCACCTCGAGCCCTGTGTCAATCTACACCTGGCAGACTAAACAAATCCCTCCTCTGTAAGCGGTCACCGGACATACGTACTACGTGCCCAAACCAAAGTAACTTATTCAGTGCTACCTGTTGTTCCAATTAACTAACCTGGTTATCACTGCCTAGTACTCGACTACACACATCATCGTTGCGAACAGACTGGGACCATCCGAAAAATAATGCTCCGAAAGCGGCAATAGTCAAAGACTTGAAGACGCCTCAGTCTTCAGACCGAAGGGGCCAAGTCTCACTACTGAAGAGTAGGATGGCTGTCACCACGACGTTGTTCACACTGCTTCACAGACCTAGGGAAACTCCCCTCTGTATCCAAAGATGACGCAGGTTCAGAAAGGCAGTTATGGCTTTTACAATGCTTGAATTGTCTTCAGATTCTTTGTGCTCATCGTTGCTGATGCAGCAGCCAAGATAGGTGTGTCTATCATCGAGTTCCTAGACATCAGGGGTCAAGAAGGCATCAAGTGGCTGGTGGTCCCGAAGCAACACTTTGCGCTTTGCTGCGCAGCGCATAGCAAAATATTGGACCACTCTATACCATTTCCGAGTCATCTTAAGCCATGCAGGTAGAAACAAGATTACTAGGTAGAAACTTCATCTGGTACACTAACAAATTACTCCTTCCGATGAACTAAGTTGACTCTGGCGACTGTGACATCCGCACACCGTCGTGTGGCAGGTTCCTTGACCAAGTGCTGTCGGCCAATAACATGTCGAATGCATAGTAGACATAGCAACGTGTACGCACGTATAGTAAATTGGGGGTAGGGGAAAAACTAGAGCCCGGAGTTGCTCGTGTGCGACTTGGTACATGGGCAGTGAAGGAATAAATGGGGGCGGATAGGGGTAGTAATTCGTTAATATCTGAGGACACCAACGGCAGGATAAGAGGAAACGGGGTCAATGTAAGATAAGAAATTAAGCGTCTTAACAAAAAAATTATAACGAAGCCTCATATGCAATAGGGACACTGGCTAATCGCATACCGAAATGGCCGACAATCAGTGTCATTAAGATAAAACCCAGGCGCTTG